>LTAE01005594.1:24489-52482 GCA_001647135.1 Pontederia paniculata
TTACTGATCCCTGATTATTATTTTCTCCTATATGATCTTTACATACTGAGTTTCACAACTCACGGGTTCTACCCCTGCGAATTCAATTCGACAGGTGGTTTTGATCTTTGATAGGTACTGATGATGGTGTTGATGGTGATGTTGCTCGTGGTGGTCTGCCTTGCATATGGATTAGGATCTTGGTTGAGTCCTGCTGGTCATCTGATAGAGATGAATATTGTTCTGAGTCCTTACTAGTTATTTGATTAGTCATTGATGTCTAGTAACTTTGTTGGAACTATGTAATGGATTATTAGTCTTTATATTGGAAAAATATATTTTAGTTTATATTGTTATTGTTATCTGATGTGACCCTGAGGTTGACCAATCAAATGATCAAGCCAAAGGTATTGATATGATATGGTGGCGTCTCCAAAGTCAAGATTATTGCCAGGTGGCAAGGTCTTATTTTGGGGACGTTACATTTATGATCTTTTAATATTAGAAGAGAGAAAAGAAAATGAGTAATTAAAAGGAAGGACAAATAAGTAAATGAAAGAAGAGTAATGGAGATAAAGATTTTTTTCCTCCAAGTTAATTGTTCTCTTTCCTCTATTAAATATGGGTTACTTTTTAGTCATTTCAGTGAGCATCTTTATCGTCAATAAAATAAGTGATGCCGTCAACTTTAATCGGGGTTTTCATTTTTTTTTCGTTTTTTAATTAGTAATATAATTTTACCCACTCTCTCTTAAAAAAATATAAAAAAAGAGAGAACAAAAGGAAAAGCATTTCATTAGTAAATAGACTTGTGTGCATTATGATTATAAAAATGCACATTCTGGATTCCAAATGACTTTTTAGCTGCAGCAGGAAGGATACGTAATTAGTTCGTGGAGATGCTTAATTGATTTCCAAATCGCAAGAGAAGAATTTAATACCAAACAAGGAACGAGGTTACATGAGAGCTAAAGGAAAACAATCATTTTCCATAACTGTTAACTTTACATCGAAACAGGACGAATTCTAGACCCGAGACTCGACAAATATAGTATCGTGTCTGTTTGGCTAAGTTTATAAGTAGTTTAAAATTATTTATAAATTAATTTCACGTTGATCATCCAACTATACCATCTATCCCGGACCTTACTTTACTTCACTTGGCTAAATTTATAAGTAGTTTAAGTTTTTTTAAATTGGATGACCGTCCTGTTACAAAATGAAGTTTAGTGACCGAAATGAGAATGCGTCAAAGTTCGATGACCATTCGCGTAATTTATCCTATTTATTCTATAAATGAAAAATTCAACTTATAAGTTGTTAGGACAATAATTTATAAGTTAAAAAATAAACAGAATCCCTCTTATTATCTAGTTTATTTTTTTAACTAACTATTTTTTTATTTATATTCTTTTAATATTATTATCACGTGACTATAAGAGTTTCTTAGTTAATATTTATTTTAATAAATATTGTAACTAATTATTAATATTATCAGTATTTTTTATTTAAATATATAACTACTTATATTTAAAAATAAATTTCAGCACTTAAAATACTTATCAGCATTAATATTTATTAAATATATTTTATAAGTTAAATCGAATAAGTCCTAAATTCGATGTGAGTCTTTAAAAATAATATAATCTTACGAATATATCAATTGCAAATGTATGTTGTAATCATGTCAAGCACTCACTTGCAACATGGAAGATTCAAACAAAAGAAGAAAGTTGCAAAAGTATTTAAAAAAGTCTAGCATCAAACCACCACACTATCATAATTTAGAAACATGCTTTGGCAGAGAATCATGAAACAATAATGCAGAGGAAGAATACAAAAACTTCAGTACAATATCATCGAAATGCAGTAGAGCTCCATTCTGTTTTAAGGCATTACGTTGAAGCAGAATCAGAAGCAGCGTTGGCTAAATAGCATCCATGGCAGGCGCCCAGTGCTGCTCGAACCCGCCGGAGCTGAGCGCTTCCAGCGGCCTCGGCCTCGTCGTAGGCGACCTCGGCGGCCTCAAGGCCTACACCGCCGGATCCCCGGACTCCAAGGCTGCCGTCATCTTCATCTCTGATGTTTATGGTAAATGAAACGCCGACCACCATTTTACACCTTCATTTGTTGCTTGCACGTTTTCATTCCTGCGGATAGAACGCCACAGTTTCATCTGTTTCGTGCATATGCATCTCATTCTGCTCCGTTCAGCGATTGCATCAGATGCAGCTTCTAATGATCATTTGTTCAGTATGATTGTTCGACGATTTGAGCTTGTGAAGAGGTGAGACGAGAGAAGAATTTCGAACAATGGATTATGACTCCCTATAAGTTCTTTTTATATTAGCCGAATGCTCGTCAGCTGCTTCATTATTGGTCGTTTAATAACTCCAATGATCATCCTATTGATGACTCTAATAATCATGACTTTAATTATCATCTCAATAATGATCATAACGGTCATATTTATAATGAGCATAACGGTCGTATTCTAACATCTTGCATATGCAAAAAGTTTGATACATTTATAATATTCGTAAAAGGGGAAACTTTTATCATGTGTACAATTATGAGGATTAGAATTCGTATTTGTGTGCGCATATATTTACTTGTAAAATTCTATTTGAAGAATGAACTTAATTGGGTTCTAAATTCACAGTGATGATTTATCTTAGTTTCGATTTGAGAATAGCTTTTTGTGAGGTTCACACAACTATATATTATTTTATAACATGAAATTATTATTCTGGCCTTACATGATGTTAATTTATCGATATTTTTTCTTATTTAAATTTTGTATATGTACACATTTTTTTCATAAGCATTAAAAATTTGAAACCTAAGTTATAATATAGGGGCAATGAGTGTGTAGTATAATTTTAATATAGTGCATGTACTGCATGCATGATTTTTAAACAAGTGAGTTATAGTCGTAGAATCGCACGATTCCAGGACTCTAGACCATAAAATTTAGTGAACTCGGTATAAACTCGGATTGTGTAGTAAACTCGGTAGACTCGTTAGTGAATTCGGTAAACTCGGTAGACTCGGATGGACTCGCAAGTAGACTCACAGATTGTAGAATTGAATTATTTAATTACAATTTAAAGGTACAACTGAAAATAGATATGTAGAAAAAAAATATATATATTTTAGGATTTGATCAAAACCTTCCCAGCCTTCCATAGTTTTTTTACCTATTTCCACGCTCGTGTTTGATAATTAGCGACCGTCGGCGACTCGAGCATTTGGGGACATGGGTACCAAAGTTAAAAGTTAAGAGGCTTGAAAATAATGAATCACTATTTATTTTATATACATGTGAGTAAAAGTATGAAGTATGAGATTTTATAATATTAAAAGAATACATGAACAATATTTATGATTTAGTCTTTATTGTATAATATATTTTTATATATTTATAGTTTGTAAATAAACTCTACGAGTTTAAGTCTCGAGTTTAAGTTTCGAGTTTACCGAACGTAAAACGAGTCTAGGTGGACTCTCGAGTTTGAAAACCTTGACTGCATGAGAAAATAATGATATATTATGTATAAAATAATATGATTAGCGTTCATATGTAGAGAAAGTATTAATATTTTTTTGTAAGCGTGCTATATATGCCTTTTAGGGGACAGAGAGCGTGTAGCACTTTTTTAGTGTTGTGCGTGTAGCGCAACAGAAAGTAACGACACTATCTGTAAAAAAAATTTAGACATTATTCATTTGTACAGAAAGTGTCGTTACTTTCTATACAAGTGCGCTACACATTCCTTTTCCCTTCCTTTTATCCTTATAACATATGATATTTTCTCTCACAATGTTTTGTCTATTTTTTCAGGATATGAAGCGCCGAAGTTAAGGTATGTACAAATATTGTCTTCAAATGCTTTTAACATAAACATCATACAAGTCGCACCATGATCGAATGTTCTTTCCTCTTAAAATTTCTAAAAGGTGCTTATTTTGTAATTATAAATCTGATATGAGATCAGAAATATGGTTTTGGAGATCGATCCTTTAGAAGAGCTGTTCCTTCATTGGCTTAAAATTTGCTTGCATAACTTGATTTTGTCAAGTGAGCACCTCTAAACTCACATATATGGAACTCATGCGACTCCAATTTATTGATGATGCACATATCTCAATTATTTGTCTTATTCAAAATTTATCTACAAATGCTCCTAAAAAAATCTGTCTTCAAAATTCCACACATCCAAAATAATTTTGTGTTCTTACATAGTAATATAGTTTTTGGATGTCATATAATTTCCCTCAGGTTTTAGCTAATAGAAAAGGATTAATCTAATAAATCTAAAAGTTTTCAGAATAGAAAAACATTTGACAATTATCACTTGTGTTGATGGCCTATTTAAACAAAACAAAAGGGTTTCATTGATAATCTCATTATCCTTTAGTTTAGATGATAAATCAATTAATCATAAGACATCATAAATTTCTTCCCATTGTCTTCTTTTATTATTTCTTTTTCATACCATTTTAGATGGTAATCATGTAATTGTATCAATTTTCTTGTAAATTACTTGCTTCTGAAAATAAACATGGAAAATATTTCATGAAGGCAATTAGCAGATAAGACAGCAGCCTGTGGATTCTTCGCAGTGGTTCCTGATTTTCATTATGGTCACCCATTTGTCCTGAATGGCGATCGAAACATAATGGAATGGCTTCAGGAGCATCGCCCGGTAGGCTATTTATATTTATGCTTTGTGGAAATGTTTCTTTTTTTTCTTACTGAGGTGAATCGGGATGCATACCCATACGACACATTATCTTGACTATTAATTTTAAAATATTAATTAAGTTTGATTCAATTAAAATGAAAAAGATAATTAAATTTAATCATTGATTAAAATTAATGACCAAAATAATATGCCGAATGAAGTATAATGTAAAATATTACGCACCCTCATTTTTTTCATTTATGAACATTTGAATTTTGAAATATCGTTTGAGCATTTAGATCTTGACATATTTTTATAAATTTACTTAAGAGTAAAATAAATCTACTTTTCTTCATATTATATATGAATATAATAGTGTGAACTCGCACTAATGAATCTATTTAAATATGTGAGAAGAAGTGAGTCATTATAATTTACAGCACTGCACATTCTTTGCAATGCACAAACTTACATATTTTTTGAAACTTTGAATATATTTAACAATTGCCATATGTTATTTGTTTGAGTATTTATTTAGTAGAAAACCATGAAATGACAAGTCACCTTATCTGTAAATTATTTTATACCACTTTAGTGCTTATTTAAATGTCCTTATTATTGTAGGTATTAATACTGTCCGCAAAAAGATCTATATATTAAGGCACTTCTCAAATATTTACTCCGTATAATTGATCACTGACGTCCTAAATTTTTTGAAAACATCCAAGTTATAATTATTGTTGATCTTTACTAGGAATTCCAGGTTAAACTTGAAAAATAACAGTGATCAAGTATATGTGATAAAAAGCAAAAGTTAGCGATTTTATTAGTTTATATAAAAGTTCTGGTGAGATTTGAAAAAAAAAAGGTTAACAATTTTGGTGCAGTTTGATGGTTTCTCTCTTCATTTTCACTTAAATAAAAGTATCAATTTCTTTCATAATTTTCAAAATTTAATATGTAGTTATTTTTTTTCTCTCTCAAAGAACAAAAATTTAATCAACCGTTAATTTTTGTATTTACTACCCATCAAGATTGTCAATATCTCGATCTTTTACAATCTTCCTATATTTAACCATATATCGAACTTACGATCTAATTCGTAAGATCTTTACGATCTTTATAAGATTTTTCACAAAATTAAATGACTCTTGTCCGATTGTCGATCTTACAACTCTTCTTCAATCCTAAGTAAAATTTCGATCTTAACAAACTTGCTACCCACCTAGCAAACAATATCGACTGGACCTTACTTTACTTCGCTCGTAAAGGTACGATAACTTATAAATTGATGTAGCTGAACAAATCCTGAGAGCAATCCGGATATTATGAGCACGAAATATGATTATAGCAAATAAATTCAAGGGATGCTAAATATAACATTCAGTCGTAGCATCAATTGATTCCATTCTTTTTTTGGGGTATGTAATTCTGAGTTATTCAATAACATCTTCAAGGACATAACTGAAATCCAGTTGCACAAGACTCTCTGCTTTACTTTTCCTGGTACAAATATTCTTTAATTTCTTCCATGTACATTTGATTTCTAAAGCTTCATCTTATATTACTGCTATATAAACAGAATATGCTTCAACAAATTTGTTTTTACTATATATTAGTATAATATACTTTGACAATCTACAACTGAACCCAAAGTTTACTGTGATGAAATTAAGTTCGATCGACATAAATAGTTAGTAGATTTGTATCTCGAATTGAGGGACCGAGAGCTAGTAGCTTCGAGTTCGGGCTCCGAATCCATCAATTTGATTAGAGAAATATTATTTTGCTCTTTGCTTCGACTTCGTGCTAATAGCTCTAAACACCGGGGTCTCAAACGAGTATAAAAAAATGCTAATAGCTCTAAACACCGGGGTCTCAAACGAGTATAAAAAAAAAAAGCTCACTGTGACGAGCAATTGACCTCATCTGTTCCTGGTCACTAGCTTCCTTAATGATCAATGTGCACGATCTAAATGAAAATGCAAACTCATGATTGATGAAAATAAGGAATTTTGATGATGGACTACAAACCTTTAACTTGTAGAAGTAGAACGTGTGGAAATTTCTTTGTATGTTCACTCCCAAAAAAAAATCTGTGTTCATAATTTCTTACCTCGAAGCTTCCGCAGAACTTTCTTATAAAGGTTTTTGTTCAGAACAAAATCTGTGTTTTTGTTTGTCAAATCTTATAAAGGTTGAACATATTTTGTTCCTAATTATTAAATAAACAATTTGGTTATTTAATTGTTATCATCAAATGAAACTAATCTTTTTGTTGTTTCCTTCTTTTGCTCTTCCATTAAGGTGTTTAATATTCTTTCTGCCACTGTTGAATTATACAGGAAAATGCATGTGCTGATGCAAAACTTATAATTGAAGCTCTAAGAAACAAGGGAATATCTGATGTAGGTGCTGTTGGGTTTTGCTGGGGTGGTATGCTCTTTATTTCACCAATGTGAATTTCAAGATAAATCGAATTTTGTCACAAAACATTTTGATTTTCTTAGGCAAGGGAGTTGCATTACTGGCAAAAACCGATTACATTAAAGCTGCAGTCATGATGCATCCAACCTTTGTAACTGTTGATGACATCAAAGGTATATTGCATTGCTCAGCATACTTCTAATACAATGTTGTCTATAGCTCATTCTTGAACAAATATGTGATGCAAACTTTAGAACATATTGATAAATGATCTTCCAAGTACATGCTTGATTCTTTTCAGCTGTAACATGCCCCATCACAATACTTGGAGCTGAAATCGACCAATTTATGCCGCCTGCGGTAGTGAAGCAATTTGAGGAGATTCTATCACTCAAACCTGAGGCGAGTAACTTTTCCGAAGTTATTTATTCAACTCGCATTATGTTATGCTCTTAATCTGTAAAAATGTTATTCAGAGATATTCTCCTTTATATGTACTATTATAAGATGTAATGTTTCAACCTTGTGCTAATATCTTGTGTAGGTGGATAGCTATGTGAAGATCTTCCCTGGCGAAGAACATGGATGGACATGCAGATATGATGAAAATAATGAAGAGCAAGTCAAGAATGCTGAAGAAGCTCATGGGAAAATGTTGGAGTTGTTTGCTAAGTATGTGAAGTAAAGAACTGTTATTCGAGAGGATTTGGTACGACTTAGCGACAGACATATCTGTCGCTAACTTATTATCGCTAAAGCCCAATATTCTTGTAGTGTCCTATTTGCTAAAGAATGTTTGTACTTGAAGCTTATCATGTGTTCTTCTAGATAAACATCAAATGCTTCATGTTGTGTGTTATGTTATCTTTTGAGCTAATAATATTTAAAAAAAAACTTAAAACTTATATAAGGAGACCGTTTCTTTTTCGACAACTAAGGAAACTATATTTTAACAATCATGCTTTATTAGAAAACCATCTTTTTATGAGATCTTGTGGTTTGTGCTCATGAATTTCTCAACCAATGTAATTTTTTAATTCCTTAACTTTTAGAAAGAGACTATCATCATACTTCTATCTTTTATTCTTTTTTCTGGTAGCACATTTTCACAGCAAGGGTATAAACAAGTCTTATATGCTTCCTTTTGTGTCTTTGGAGTATGATGATGTAATCACTTCATGACGAGTTTTAATTGTCTACAAAAAAAATATGTTGATGTATATTTCTATGTAAAAAAATATTTTAAGCATAAAAGTATTCACTTTCTTTAAGCACCCTCAATTGATTTTGGTGCAAAGAGTTTCAATGAATTTGCTTTAAGATATTTAGGGAAAAAATATTTTATACTATCAATTTTGGCCACATTATGGTAGTAGAAAAGTTATGTCCCGAATTTTTATTGCGCATTAAGAAATTGAGAAATTCGATTTGGAGAGAGGAACAAAAGAGCACAAGAGAGATGCTAAGCAATTGCAAATAGCATACTTCTAGGTGATCAAGTGCTATAATCTTAATTCAATAATTACATTCTTAATTCAAAGAATGCACCTTTAAAATTATCACCTTTTAACTAAATATCATTTAACTAATGCATTTATATCATTCAACTTTGCCTTAATATCATCTTAGGCCGTTAATTTTGTAACAAAAAGTTTTTTTAATTTAAGCCTTCTCCCCATCCTCGACTAACTACGACGAATGTGACTCCTAACAAAATATTTCTAAGTAAATAAAAAATAAACTCAAGACATTTAAATGAGAAATTCTTTATCAATTTATCCCAACTCTATCAGCCCCTTTAACTTCCAGTGAGTTACCTAGTAAAAATTGGACAGAAGAAGATTAAAAGAACCTAAGAAAGCTTTTTGGTTGCATTTCTTATGAGAAGAAGATTCCATGAAATCGAAGAAAGAAAGCAAGCAAGAGACAAGTTGACGAAGTGATACTTTGTGATTGTTTAATAAAATGAGTAATTAAAAGAAAGGACAAATAAGTAAATGAAAATGGAGAAAAAATATTTTTTCTCCAAGTTAATTGTTCGCTTTTCGAGTAAGTTTTAAAATTAGTATCCCAACTTTACTTAAGATCCCAAGTTGATCCCTTAACTTTATCTTATAACTAATTAATCTCTCAAATATATAATCTTTTCATAATTAGTTTCTTTTAAATATCATAATTATTCTTTAGTGACGTGGCAGTCACATCATTTATTTTCATTAATTATTTATTAATATGATAGCCACATTAATGACACACAAATGAACTCTTGAAAAGCAAAGAATAAAAATAGAAATATCATTAAAATAATATATAAATACACAAAATAACTTGATAAGAGATAAATCTTATATATTCATAATCTTATAAAAGAAATTTTGCTATTTTTCGTTCACGATCTTATACATTCACGATATTATACGTTCACAAAAATTAAAAAGTATTCTAATGTTGCTTCAATTTCTAAAGTTATAATAATTCATGTTGGAGATAACATGTGAAAATTAATCACTCAATTATTTAGGAGGTTAATTATATAGTTTTTATCCTTATTTTTCCGCATGTATATGATTTTAGTAGTATTATATACTTTGATAATTTTAACACGAAAAATAATAAAAATTCTCTTATAAGATCGTGAATAAGATCTATCTTTTATCAAGTAATTTTATATATTTATATATTATTTTTAATAATATTTTTATTTTTATATTTATTTTTTAAAAGTTTATTTGTGTGTCATTGATGTGACTATCACATCAATAAATAATTAATGAAAATAGATGATATGATTGTCACATCACTGTAAAATAAATAATATATAAAAAAATTAATTATGAAAAAATTATATAATTGAGGGACTAATTAATTATAAAATAAAATTGAGGGATCAACTTGAAATTCTAAGTTAGGATACTAATTCTAAAAATTACTCTTCTCTTTCCTCTATTAAATATGGGTTATTTTTTAATCATTTCAATGAGCATCTTTATAGTAACTGAAATAAGTGATGCCGTCAACTTTAATAAGTTTTTTTCATTTTTTCATTTAGTAATATATTTTTACCGCCTCTCAGAAAATATAAAAGAAAGAGAGCAAAAGGAACAACACTTGATCAGTAGACAGACTTCTGTGCATTATGATTATAAAAATTCACATGCCCGAGTCTAAATCACTTTTTAGCTGCAGCATGAAGGATACGCAATTAGTTCGTGGAGATGATAAATTGATTTCCCGATTGCAAGAGGAGATTTTAATACCAAACAAAGAACAAGGATACATGGGAGCAAAAGGAAAACATCATTTCCATAACTGTTAACTTTACATGGAAACAGAATGCAACAATGCCTTTGTTTCACCAACAGTAGGTATAACCCCACCAGATTGAATGCTAGACTCTGGACTTGACACGCCTTCCGTTTACATCACTACCATCAAGGATGTCATTTGCGTAGGCACGGGATTTGAGTGCATTTTCACCAATTCTTGCAACATACTTCAGGAGTTCAGTCAGAATTGAGGGGCAGCTGATCTTCAAGTACTCGAACCCCTCAGTTTGCATCACGGCTGTGTAGAGGATCAATATTTTGCAAACATGTAATTCCAGTCAATGTGATTGAAACAGTGACGATTTTATGATGCTACGTACACTTTCATGGTTAAAGATATTTGGTTCATTTATAATTCACGTATTCATCTAAACAAGCAACACAATATGACTTTCTGATAGGAAGTTACAACAAGATTCAATATATGGAGCATGATAGACATGGATTCGGTGAATCAATCAGATAGTATTAAATACAAGACGTATTATAAAAATGACCATACATATTTAACATATTAGATTGAATGACTGGAAATCCAGAACCATATTTCGATCAAGTCATTGAAACTCAAATATGAAGGTGAGTTTTCAAAAAACGGTTTCAGGTTATACATTATCACGATCACGATCAGCCTGACCCTAAACTTTTCTTGAAGAGAAGATTCTTGTTTAGAGAAAATAATAATATTGTAAAAGATCACAAGATCAAAGGAATCCGGCACAAATAAAACATCACAACTAAAAAGTTTGACATGAAGCAGAAAATGAGAACACTTCAGCAGAGAGATGAAGTTAATCAACAGAAAAAAAAAGAGCAAAGAAAAGGTAAGCACACTTACCTTTCAGATTCTCAGGCAATGCAATAAATTTTAGACAAACAGCTTTAAGCTGAGAACACTGATGCTGCTCAGCCAAAGCTAAAGTGGTCGCAACAGTATTTATTGCAACATCCTCGCACAACTTCACTTCACAGAGTAGCTTAAGCCTATCCACAGCATACAGGTCTGCAGCAGCAAGCAAATGCTGAGCCATCAAAGTGGAAGCCGACTTTGCGGTAAGACCAGTAAACTCTTCCATATCAGGTAGGCTATCCCAGTACATAAAATGAAGTAAAGCCTGGAAAAATAATACGAAAAAAATAAATGTTTCAGACATACTGCTACGGATTAAAAGGCGGAAAAGGTGTCTCTTTCTGCATAATTACTTATAAGAAGAGACATGGACCTTACAGAATACTACTTTTTCAAACTGAAAAGATCAGGTTTACAGAAGATTTCTACCACAATAAGCATCTATTATATGTATAGCCTCCATTATCGAAAAGGAAACAGGATCTACGGCCTCTACAGTCTATATGGATTCTTCCTAAAACTGCATATCGCAAAACTAAAAAAACTGTGAACTAATAGCCAAATTATTAAAAACTTTGGATGCAACTCAGCCTCAAGGTCCTTTGTGCCAACATCTAGTCAAAAGGTCCTTTAATAACCAAGTTGTTCATGTAACGAACAATTTTTACTTGAACTTAAGCCTCACTTTAGTACCAAATATTAGGTGTGTGGAAAGAAGGGGAAAATTTCACCTGCTCACCTTGTGATTGAAAGGACAATGTGTTGAGTTCCACTACTAAGGCCAAAATTACTGTCCAGCGGACAAGTTAAGTACTGTGTTTAACCACAATAGCTATTAAGTCCATTCTGAGCCTTTAAGAATAATATAATCATAAGAATATATCAATTGCAAATGCCTTTTATAATCCTGTCAAGCATTCAAAGGAAGATTTAAACAAAGAAGACACTTGTATACAAAGTCTCTAGCATCAGCAAACCACCCCTTATCATAGTTTAGAAACATGCTTTGACAGAGAATCATGAAACAATAATGCAGAGGAAGAAGACAAAAACTTCAGTACAATATCATTGAAATGTAGTAGAGCTCCATTCTGTTTTTGAGGCATTACTTTGTATAGCATTGGTTTCACTTATACATACTCAAGTTCTTTTTGTAATACATCTGGATGACTTGACATACTGAGATAGTCATCCACTTCCCACTCAAGAATAAAAACAATGAAATGCAGGATAAAGAAGTTACAACCTCAAAAAATTGACCAGTTGTTACACTTATATAAGTCATCAATCTGATGAGCAACACTGAAACATAAACAAAACAGATATAAGAACAATGTAAAAGCTATATGCCAGATTAAGAAAAGAGTAGAGAGTAAAACCTTAAAAACTGGAGCTTCCATGTCTTCAACCTTAATGCATGGCATGTTGCTGTCCTTCATTGGACCAAGAAGTTGAGCCCTGAATACAGGTGATCTAGCTGCAAGCACCAACTTGTGAGCTGAGAATATCTCCCCATCAACTTCAAAATTTACATCAACACCATTTCCACTCTCAAGAAGCTGGCCAAAATGTTGAGTTATGTTAGATGGTGGGATAGCTATGGTGTAGGTTTTAGGACCTTCAGTGTGTGATCTAACAACGCCAACACTACAATTAACCAAGAGGCAGTCCTCTTTTAGATAATCTGATGTCTCTAAGGCTGTTCTTTTGTAAAACCGCTTGTAACCCCTGCATGGTAAAATAATATAGTATTATTATTATAAACTACATGGTTAAGAAATTCTAGAATGAATAATGACAACATAATAGAGGACATTGATGGAAACTGTAATCATTTCGCTTGAGGGGACATTGTAATCATGCGTGCTGATTAGTGTTTCAGCATGTGTCTGAACAACGAAAAGAAACAAAAGCTTAAGAGCAGCCACCTGCTCAACTTAAGAGAGTACTATTATTCAAAAGCAAAGTAAGAAGATCACTGCCACAAATCATCATTTATTTATATCCTATGTCCTATCGACTACCCTAAATCGAATAATTTAAGCATCAGAAAATTACATATAAAGCATAACTGCATAGCCTAGCCACATAAAAAAACAATCGTAAAGAAATCCTACAAACACTCACAAGAAAGAAATATGCTCTGGACTCTTAGCCATTTTCTTTTGAGAAAGAAAATCATTCCATTGTTGGTATCCTTCTCCATCCTCATCCACTCACTGGTACCTGTGTTCACTTTCTGCCGCTACTCGCATTCGCTACTGCTACCCAAGTTCACCGCCGATAGTCGATGTTGAGCTGCTCTAAGCTGCCGTGTGTGTCACCGGTACTCTCTTCTCCCTACCCCCCCTACCCCGCCTTACTCTCTGCCTACCTGCTGACGAGCAGATTTGGTCATGTGCTTCCTCTTCTGTTTGCAAACATAAGAGGATGCTCCTCTATGGCTTCTTCTCCTCGCGAGAAGAAGAGGATGTGCTATCAAGGAGAGCCTCCTTTGCTCGCAGACCTCGCAGGCATTGGTGTAATGAGGAGGGCAGTCGTAACGCAAAGGCTGCTCGTGGGCAAGGGAACAATTTGTTTTAAATAATTTTTATTAGGTTTTGTTTCGCTAGAAGATTACTAATGCTATTTATGTTTTATAATGAGTTGCCATATTGGAATCTTGCTTATTCAGTATAAGTTTAAATATGTCGACACTTTTAATATATTTTTTCATAGTATTTAATATATAGATATTTATAGAAATTTGGAACAATCGCCCATTCCGTGTTACAAACCTACACTTTACCTGGTCCTTCTGTGTCGACTCCAATTCACGAGTTTGACAACATTGATAACATGTTCTATATTTTGAATAAAAGTTGACAACCACTTGAAATGGCAACAATCATCCAAACAAGATAATTCTGATGTACAAAATAGAGTTCTATGCCCTTTCTGAAATAAGATGTCATCCTAAAACAAAAAGATCCTTATCGCCAAATCAAAATACCTACTTTGAAGACAACTCAACCACGAATTTCTACAATGACCTTTTGTTATCTTTATGCATGGTTCTCTTTCAGGAAAAGATCTTTCTACATAGCAACACCTGCCGACAACCTAAAGCACCACCATGATATGTTCACATCACATTCAATATACCAACATTGTTCCTAAGATTTTGACATGCTGAAGCATAGATGTAGCATTTCCTGGATAAAAGATATGCGCTGTAACCATACAACTCTGCGGAGTTAGCATTATATGCATGGCTTCATATATACATAAGACTGTGCATAAAGATTTTTGGTTATCAGTTAATCGGAAATAGAGCTTTAATCATTTTCATGGTACATTCAGTAAGGAAAGACCCTCAAGACCTAATAGAAATGACTTAACATTCCTTCTAAAGAGAAGGAATGATTCAACATTTAGTTGACATGTGAAACACTTTAACCACATGAAATTACTGCAACTTGCATAACACATGCAAATATAAGGAACCCTACATCATGATATGTCAAGAATCAGAAAGCAAAATGTCTCCACCATCAGATGCACAGTTAGATTAAGACTTGTTATAAGTCAAAATGCAGCCTTGCTAAATCATACACATCAACCAATTGTGTTTTTTAAAAGTTTCAGAAAAGAACATTTTTCTGCACTAGGTACGGCTCAATACGTCTTTCTTTCGTTACTTTTGCTACAGTATTTGGTTTATGTAAAAGCAAAAGAATTATACAAGAAATGTAGAACTCATTTAATCACTTTTTTTCTAAACGTATTAAGTCATCTGTAATAACTACTTAACGTAAAAAAAAGACAGAAAAATACATACAGTACGAGTGAGTCGTAAAATCTTACTACGTTTACCTTCAAGAACAATAAGAAGATCTCATAAATACTACTTAACACATAAAGACGAAGAAACAAAACAAAAAGAACAGAAATTTTTCAGATCTTGTTTGCAGAAGACTAACCACATGCTCCCCCGGTACTTGAGCGTGTATGGCCCGCTCTCGAGCGCCCTCCCGAAGTGTGTGTGCACCTTGTGCCGCCCCTTGCCGCTCTGGTCGAGCAGAGTGAGCTCGAATAGCGCGCGCACGTCGGCGCCCTCGCTGGCGAGGGCGATGAACAGGGAGACGTAGGCAGCGCCATCCTCCGCGCTCTTCCCGTCGGGGTAGAAGTAGATGGCCCAGTCGTAGCCGCCGACGCTGAAGATGTCGGATGAGGCGTACTTCCCAATGCCCATGCCCTTGAGTAGGGAGTAGCCGTCGATCTTGAAGTGGTGGGAGCCGTTCACGGTGTCGGTGACGGAGGTGGAGGCGGTCTCGGAGGGCGGCTGCGGCGGCAAGACGGCTGAGGAGGAACATCCGCCGGAGAACGACGACGGCCGGGCGGAAGCGGCGCCCCTGCAGACCCTGCTGCCGGCACCCATCGGAGAGAGAGGAGTGGGCGGATCAATCGGACTAGGGTTCGACGGGCGCGATGCGATCTATGATGCGTAGTTGGGAGGGGATCGATCGCGAGATCGGGGGTAGAGATCGAGGGGATTTGGGCGGATTGACGGATTTGATTCGAAGGATGAATCGGGAATTGGGGGAAAAATTAGGGCTCGAGATCGAGTTCGGAGGAATTGGTTTTATGGGTGAGTCGGGAGGTGGGTGAGTATTAATAGCTATTGGTTACACATAAATAGAAATAATTCTTTCATTATTATTATTATTATTATTATTATTATTATTATTATTATTATTATTATTATTATTATCATTTTTTTATTATCGCTCATTTATTGGTCATGGCTCAAACCCATCTTCAAGTCCGAACTCGGCCAAACATTTTTATTTTTAAGTCGAACAATAGATAGACATATATATATATATATATAATTAATAAAAATGTAAATATTTTTTTATTTACGTGTTACAACATCTAACCATCAAAATAATCTTACATAAACAATTTCTTTTATTCCAATACTAAAATTAACTTTTTCTGTCTAAAATTAATTATTTAGTTAGGTTTGATACCCTCAGCTGAATATATATAAATGGAAAAAATTACAAAATTTAAACATTTATCCTTTATTATTACTATGAAATATTGTATTTATTTTTTTTAAAAAAAAATCTTTGTTTCCTATGGAATCATTAAGATTTTAGTTAAAGAACATTGACAAAAAAACATGTACAATGGAGGAGGAAATACTTTTGATTCCTTTTAAAGAAAAGACATTAACATTCAAACTTATAATCTATCATTCAATAAATGTAAAAAAAGTTATTTTATTTTTAATTTAGTTTTCTTTGTCATGCAAATAAATACTTTAAAAAAAAAACATATTTTTTCGCCTATAGTTTTCCTCCAAAATAGACATCCTTCTCTTTCTTTCAAAAAATAAAAGTTTTCCTCCAAAACTTATTTCCAACGAGAAGTCAATTTTACCTTGCTGTTCCGATGGAGCATCTTAAATGATACTCTGGCTAGTGGAAGACACTGATTGAGTATTTCATTTCTATTTTTATCTCTTTACATTATCAGAGCTCAATAGTTCTATACATGTGTTGTTACACAATGTATTGTCAAAAATAAGATTGAGTGTTTAGGCTTTAACATTTTTTTTCTTCTTTTATGTGACTTTATTTCATAAGAAAAATTGTTATTTTTCAACATTAGTTTAACCATTAAATTTAATAAGTTAATCGTTGGTTGCATGCTTTGGTCAAACTATTACCAGCTAATCACACTAATGAACGATGTAAAATGTCATGAAACTTTCGCCACTGCATTAAAAATGAATTATTTAAATTTTAGGGTATTTAGACCTATTTGACATCCTTATTCACATTAGATAATAAATGTCGAAATTCAATTTTCTCGATAAATTTTTTTGGTCCCTTATTGTTAATTTATTTTTTAATGTTTTAAGGTCATAAACCTCGTCACAAAAGTCATGGGATTTTCCACAAGAACAATTTAAAATGAAAGAAGGGAAATAAGGGCAAAAGAGAAAAAAAAAATAACGCGTGTATCTTGCAACCCATGCCATGCATAATACATAAGCCATTAGATTTATAAATATTGACATAAAACAAGTTGATCAGAGAACGAATTCAAGCTTAAACGATAAAGAATGTCATATAATGCAGTGTGATGATATTTATCACCTGATAAGATAAACAATATGACGAGTGAAACACAGAAGCAACACAACAGTTGTTAAGGACTCGAAAGAAAAGCTTCAAGGCTTTGCTGTTTCCAGAAGCATGTACGTATTAATATGGTTCCAACATTTTAGGCGATTATTAATCATGATACAATTTTGCCAAGACGCACTGAAACTCTACGGGTGTTCCTCCACATATCTGATGCCAATCAAAATTTTAAAGCATCACAGTGAATGCTTTCAAACCGAAAGCGAAACAAATCAGACAGGAATGTTGTTGTAATATAAGAAACTGCAATTTGCTCTGTCGAACCAACTCCAAATGTTCTATGGCCCTTAAACCTCTCTTCTCTACTGTGGGGAGCAACACAACTTCTACGCAATTCTTTTGGGAAAGTTTAGCTGATCACTTTAGATACGACTCCTGCGCCGACGGTCCTCCCTCCTTCACGAAGAGCAAATCTTTGACCTAAAAGATAAAGAACAAAGGACCAATAGCACATCCATGTCAAAACTGCTAAGTACATCATAATGATTCCTGGCAGAATCTAATTTCTTAAATAATCATCAAAATTGCACTAAAAATTGAAGATAAATGTGTCTTTAAGTCGAAACTATTAATTGTAAACTAAAAGCCTGCTTTTAAAATTTTTAAAGTCATATATCAATTGTTCAATCAACAAGAATTACCTGGTTCAAGAGGAACAGATTGAATTAATTCAAATTTAGCCGTCACATTGTCACCAGGCATAACCATCTTTACATCTTCTGGGAGTTCCACTTTTCCAGTAACATCTGCAGTCCTCATGTAGAACTGAGGACTGTAGTTGGAAAAGAAAGCAGTATGACGGCCACCTTCATCCTTAGTGAGAACATAAATCTCAGCCTCAAATTTCTTATAAGTTTTTACAGTCCCAGGCTTGCAAACAACCTAGAATACAATCATAACAATCATCAATATAATGTTAACTGAAATTTAATGGTGACAAGTCCCATTCAAAAAGGATACTCAAAGTAACTGCAACGAAATAATTGGAAAAATAAAGGAAAAAGATCCCAACCGAAATGATGGTAAAACAGGAACATTTCTATTATTCTAAATACTGTTTCTTTTTTGGGAGGGAGAAATATCAGGGCTATTCGCGCTTGAAGATTTACAATTGAAGTTCAAAGTAAAAGTCAACGTGCCAAAGCCAATATAACTTAAACTAGAAAAGTATTTATGGAAAGCAGGCTACTTGTTTTTCCGGTTTGAAACAATAGGAAAACAATGATGAATATGCCACTGAATGTAAGACGTACATACCTGGCCTCGTTGAACATCTGTACGCTTCAAGCCACGGAGTAGAAGACCAACATTGTCACCAGCCTACACAAAGTAAAGTATTTGTATGTAACCTAGTGTATTAAAAGATAGAATATAACAATATGTTAATGATTTGTATTCAACTAACTTGTCCATGATCCAATATCTTCTTAAACATCTCAACACCAGTTACTGTAGACTTCAAAGGCCCACCCTGTCAACAGGTGAAAGCTTTAGGTGTAATCAAGAAGTGATGATCAGTTTCAAAATACAAGTCTTTTAACTGAAAAACTTTTTACGGTGCATGGAAATGAGATAAGCAATGAAAAATATTTGTTGTGGATGTATATGTAAAAGACTGCTGAGCATATGAAATTAAAAAGTATATCTTTAATTTACTCAACTTAATCAAATGTCAGAGGAATTTTTTTTCAATTTTATGCCATCATTTTTTAGAAAAATCTATGACAATTATTTTATTAATCCTTGACTCACGAATTTCAAGTTGATACTGGAGCAATTGGAGACAATTTAACGTTGCTATACCATTGACAAGCTAGATTCAAAAACTTTCTTTTAGTACTAAGATAGTCTTCACAATATCAATTTAACTAGTTCCATTTCCATCTAAAATTAAGATATACTCTTTCTTCATATAAATTAGCCAATTAGTGACAAGATAAAAGTATGTGATTCAATAACTTCACTATGCTCAGAAATTGTTATTGGGATGAGAAGAGTTCACATGTAGCTTTTTTCTTACCAGGAGCCTGGATAAACCTTTATCCTCAAAAAGTGAAGAAAACTATATACGTCATATAATGGCTTCAAATTATCTTAGGACTATGGGCAATGTGATTCTTAATGTCTAAACTTGAAGAGTTGATTATTAGATAACAAATGGAAGCTAAGGTTCCAAAGTGATGTAACCAACATAGCACAACGTCCGAATATTCAGTATGCGAAAAAATACTGCTCTCCAAAAAAGTATGCAAAAATGAGAGAAAACATAAGATGCTTAAGATCTAAGACAACTAATCAAATAATCATAATTAAGTAATGAATAATTAGGGTTATGACACAAAAAATAATGCCGAAAAAAATCTTTTAAGGTGCATTACATATGGTAAAAGTAATATAAATGGGATCTCTGAGCAAGATATAAGATCAATAAATCAAACAGCATGATTGACGTATAGCAACCAATTCTTAGTCTTCGTAATAAGAACAAATATTAAATTTAAACAAATATTATCACTATAATATTATATCTACTTTCCCTCAAAAATAAAATTATATTACTATTTGATAGATCTTTTTGCTTGATTTAATTAGGAATTGCAACAATTACATCAGTGACGTTTTCAGATTCTCATTGTCCATCTCATCTCAAAAGCAACCAATCAGCAATCGTAGTATCAAGGTACGACCTTCAGATTTCATCAACTATCGATTTTCTAAACAAACATAGATCCACCAAAAACTCTAATATTTGGGCATGACTGACAGCTATAATTAACCATTGATGATGAAAAGAGAACTGAACTATAATGAATTCACTGACTTCGAAAAAAAAGACAATAACTAAAGCATTCACTCTCTTACCTGTGTCAAGCCAAGAATCTCAATGTCTTCTCCAGTCTTAATTGTACCTTGTTCTACACGGCCAGTGACAACAGTTCCACGCCCCTTTAAATATCAAGAGTAATAAATATATTGAACTATCAGAATTCTCAAGTTTTGCACTGATATTAACAAAAAATTATTTAGATATTAACTAAAATTGGCATAGAAAGTAAAACAAGTGCCCAAAAAATTAGTGCCAGAAGACAATTATTCTCTTGTTTAGTTAAAGCATACTCCTCCAGTTAGGGTGGACAAGGTCACTACACCTAATACAATCAGTGAAACAAGTAACCATGCAACTATAAAATAATATGAAGATTGGCATCATATACTAATTCTTAGACGGCTTAAACTGCTTCAACAAATATTATAGAAGTCATCTAAATTCAGTGAATAAGATGGAGAGGAAATAAGTTTGATCATGATTGAGTCCATTTTTTCAAGGAAAATATTTATTCAACTACAGACCACCAAGTTTAGCTTTTTTCCCCAAATTGACTATTTTGCCTAGCTTTGCGGAGTACTAATCACAATGTCCATCACTTGTAACTTCAGCAAATATTATGGAAACCTAAAGTTATTCAAGTTAATTGATGAAGAGTAAATATGTGATATAAAATTCATGATTTAAATTCAGCAAATCATATGATTGTTTTGTAAAATTCATATGCATCCAGAAAATAAAATGTTGACAAGTTTATTCTTTAAAAATTCACAGATAAGAACTGAAAGTGGCCAATACGAATATATTAAGCTATAGCAATCAAATATAAGAGAATACCAAGTTGAAAGAAGTTAAACACTCAAGGTAGAAATGAGAAACCCATAGTCTGAAACCCCAATGCTAACCGCATGAGTTATCTATTTGTTTGAGGATTAATGTATTAGAGCTGCAGAAACAGCAATTTAGAATACATATAAGCTACAGTAATATAGTACAATAGAGCACCAACTTGAAAGTTTTACATCTATCAGTTCATTTTCTTCCTTAGTGAAAAGTTATAAAGAATTTCTAAAGATAGTAACAACTGGTAGGTCACCTATATGAAAAGAAATGGCTGGACAAGAGATGGATGATACATAAGAACAATAAGTCCATCTGGCATCATCCTTAATATTACTCAGTGTTCCTATTTCTTTCCTTCTTATGATGTATTATTTTTTTTCTATGCCGTGTCTCTTATTTTTTGGAGAGAGTTTTATGTCATGTTTAGGAACAGTCAGGAGAAAACAGACAGTTCAAAAACCAAAGAGAACCTAACTAACAAAAGTGAGACATATTATATCCCATAAATCAGATATTTAAGAATTTCTTTCAAACAGTGCAGTCAATTTAAAGAGCAGACCTAAAAATATGGAAATCATTAGAAACCATTTCCATCCACGAATGAACTTTGACAAAAAAAAAACAAAACTTAGTCATCCGTTTAACTATAAAAAACAAGAAATACAACTACAAAAGGTTATACAAAAAAAAAGCTTTATGAAAATAATCATTTATACATAATGAAATAGACATCAGGTTACCTGTATTGAGAACACATCTTCAATTGGCATGAGGAAAGGCTTATCAAGCTGGCGTACAGGGTCTGGAATGTATTCATCAACTGCATCCATGAGCTTTAGAATAGCTTTCCTTCCAATTTCTTCATTTGTTCCTTGTAAGGCAGACAGAGCTGATCCACGAATGATAGGAATTTCATCTCCAGGGAACTTGTAGAAGCTAAGCAGCTCTACAAATAAACAAGAAAACGAGGATGTCAAATAAATCTCAATGTGAGATAATCAAAGATAAATCAAGCTACTGCATAAGAAACACAAATGTGAAAAAGCATGCCTCGGAGTTCCATCTCCACAAGCTCTAATAGTTCTGGATCATCAACAGCATCAACCTTATTCAGGAAGCACACAAGTGATGGCACACCGACCTAAATACATGAACAAATAATATTATTGAAAAAAGTAAGAAACCCATCACTTGGACTGTAATTTACAAAACAAGATGGAGAAGGATGAATCAAGAATTACCTGTCGAGCAAGCAAAATGTGCTCCTTTGTTTGTGGCATTGGCCCATCTGGGGCTGAAACAACAAGTATACCACCATCCATTTGAGCAGCTCCAGTAATCATGTTCTGTGTTCAAATGAAAAGATTTAGATAGGCGCCATAAATAAAAAAATGTCAAAATGTTTCTTTTCATAACAAGTGAAAATAGAATCAAAATCAAATTATTTTACAGGTTAACAAGTTCATAGGAAAAAATACTTCGACTTGTGTATATAAAGGAATGCATATTTCTCAAACTAATGCAGATTAAAGGATTAAAATATAAAGAATCTGTATTTTAGAATTAGCAGATAGTCTATAATTGATTTGTCCTTGAAGTTTTTTTAGAAGGATTTGTCAATGTTATAGATTTGTCAATGTTATAGTCTACATTTCCTTTAAGACAAACTAAAAAAGTAGTTCATCTCATCCTTCTGAGAAGTTTGCAACTGCCACTACAACTCATATCTTATAGATGATTATAGTCGCACTATCATATCTTATAGATGATTATAGTTGCACTATCTCATCACTCTCCTTACTCCATATTTGTTCTTTATGCAAATCATTGTTCAATTCTTCTCAAACATTTGCATTTGTCACTTCCACTCTTATCTTATACATGCTTATAGTCACATCATTCTTATCATAATTGGAAACTACCAATGATTTTCACACTAGCTCATTACTCTTACACTTGACATTGGTCATTCTGTAAATCATAGTTCAATTCATCATCCTACTCGCTTCCCTATCATGTTTCTCTTCCTCTTGAAATTCTTTGCTCTGGTTATTCTTAATTAGTATCTAACACATTAGATAATATTGTCAAATTAGATACTTCATCTTCAACATAACAATACATAATATTTAGTCACCCACTTCTATAACTTCAAATTTTGATCATAGATGAACATCATTCTGGACATTAGACACACAGATGGCTACCCTTTTGTAGTCATCCTTTGACCCCTCAACAAAAGAAAAAGATTATATTACACATTTTTCAGCAAGGTGCATGATTTAAATAGGCAAAGCAAGTCTCTCAACTTATGTACTTGCCTTTATTCCACGAGACTTTAGCATCCTAAGTTTCTTAAAGACTTTGAAAAGGTTGATAACATTAAAAAGCAAGTTGTATATACCCAAAAAATACGAATAAAATCTACATATAGATATGAACACGAAAAATTATCCAGGAGCACTCATCAATTAAGAAAAATAATCACATACATCATTGTTGTGACTCGTGACAACAAGATCTAGCACATTGATAAATTATCTCAAAACTTACTTTGACATAGTCTGCATGGCCTGGGCAATCTACATGAGCATAGTGCCGCTTGGCAGTTTCATACTCCACATGGGCCTGTAGAAAAATTATGTGAATATCAGAAGAACTAACAATTGAACTTTAAAGAAGAAAAAGAGAACAGTAGAAATTTACAACCTCTAACTTTCTTTAATAAATCCAACATTTAATATACAAAGCATATACATACAGTCGCAATGGTAATTCCCCTAGCTTTCTCCTCCGGAGCTTTGTCAATCTCGTCAAAAGCAACGGCCTTAGCTTTACCTTCCTCAGCCAAAACCTACACCAAGTTATTATAAAAAGCAAACAAAGTATTCAGATACTAAACTATTGTACAAAGGTATAAGTTTTTCACCAATGCAGATATTAAACCATTGCACAAAGTCGCAGGTAACCTAAATTAATCAGAAAGAAGCATGATTCATAAAGCCTTACCTTGGTGATGGCTGCTGTGAGTGTGGTCTTCCCATGATCGACATGTCCAATGGTCCCAACATTTACATGGGGCTTCCTGCAGCAGCAACATCAATAGTGTACTACTAATGTCCAAAACCATCCTTATTGCTACAGTGCAAAATTTCTTCATTTGATAACGGGACTTCACAAAAAGTAAACATTACAAGACAATTAAGAGATACTAATCAACAAAAAGCGGACATCTTTACCAAAATCCAACCATAAAATCCCAACAAAATCGCCAAACTCGGATGGATCACAACATTGATCAACTTCTTTTACAGATCATCGCGGACCAAAGATCAGAGTAGAAAGCATACTAATTCTAAGACTGTTAACGCGACTTACGTGCGGGTGAAGGTCGCCATGGACCTCGCGGATTGTAGGCCGGCGGCCGACGAGTCTCTGAATGGGATCGGGCATGGCGACAGCTCAGTTCCGGCGATCTCCTGGCGGCAGCATGAGTGGTAGAGAGGGGAGGAGAAGCGGAGGATACGCCTCGTATGGTTAGCATTCCGGAGGACGGCCGCCGCAGCCATTGGAGGAGAAGGAGGAGGCGGCGGCGAAGTTTTATGCGCAGCGAGGAGTGGAGTGCGGACTGCGGTGGACGAATAGGAAACAGAGAGAAACTTAAACCCTCGAGTAAAGGGCAATAAACGAGAGGCGGAAATAGTTAAGAACTTTGATGGGGCAGGGCAGATGGGCTTTAGGGTTTTAGAGTTGGCGGATGATGGGCCAGCCCAATAATATAATTTGTTTTGTGAAACTATATTATCTTATTTTCGGATCGTTGCTCCGAGGGTGATTCTAAGGAATCATATTCCTACCAATCTAATATTGTCACGTTTGGTTCGAAGTCGGAATCTATTTAAAATAAACTTAATTTTATAATCGATTTATATGAAAAGAGAGAAGATTAAAGAAAAGATGAGAATTATGTGAGAGAGAGTGAAAAAATGAGATATTAGAAAAGGAAAAATAAAAAAATAAGGAGAGAGAAAGTTATGTTAAAGAAAAGATAAGTATAATATTATAGAAGAGAGAAAAAAAATTATTTATGGAGAGAAAAATAATATATTATAGGAGAGAGAAAATAATAAAATTGGAAAAAAAGAAAAGTTATGATATTATATTATATGAGAGAGAAAGCAAGATATTATATGAAATAAAGTGAGATATAGATGAGAGAGAAAGTAGGATAATATATTTGAGAAAACTGAGAAAATTAAAGGAGAGAAAAGTTGTGAAATTATATTATAGAAGATAAAAAGTAAAATATTATAGGAGAGAGAAAGTGAGATATTACGTGAGTAACAAAAATGAGAAAAATAAAAGAGAGAGAAAGTGAAATATTATGTGTGAGAGAAAGTGAGACATTACAAAAGAAAAAAATGAGAAAATTGGAGGAGAGAGAAAGTTACGAGATTATATTGTATGAGAGATAATTGGATATTACATGAGAGAGAAAATGAGATACATGGATGACAAAAAAAGTGAAATATTATAGGAGAGAGAAAATGTGACATTACAAAAGAAAAAATTTTAGAAAATTGGAGAGAAAAATTTATGAGATGATATTATAGGAGATAGAAAGTGAGATATTACATGGGAGAGAAAATAAAAAAATGGAGAAGAGAGAAAGTAAAATATTATAGGAGAGAGAAAGTGAAATATTAAAAAAGAGAAAAAAAATGAAAAAATTAGAGTAGAGAGAATGTTATGAGACGATATTATAGGAGAGAGAAAGTGAGATATTACATAAGAGAGAAAATAAAAAAAAATGGAGGAGAGAGAAAGTGAAATATTAAAAAAGAGAAAAAAAAATAAGAAAATTAGAGTACAGAGAATGTTATGAGATTATACTATAGGAGAGAGAAAGTGATATATTGCCTAAAAGAAAAATGAAAAATGGAGGAGAGAGAAAGTAAAATATTATATAAAAGACAAAGTATGATATTACAAAAGAAAAAAAATGAGAAAATTGGATGAGAGAGAAAATTATGAGACTAGATTATAAGAGAGAAAGTGAATTATTAGATGGAAGAGAAAACTAAATATTTTATGAAAGAGAAAATGATGATGTTGAAAGAAGAAAAAATAGAGGAGAGAGAATGTTATAATATTAAAAAAGAATAATATATTATAAATGAGAAAATATCGATATTAGAAGAGAGAGAGAGTGAAAAGTTTATACAATTTTTTTAGATGTGAGAATTTTTTTTAAAAGAAAATTAATTTATAATGCATGATAATCTAAAATATTACCACACTTTTTAAGGAGAATGATATTTCTTTGATTTGGTGGAATCTCATTTTAAGAGGAATGTATGATTCCCAACTAGATTACTTAGTTAATCAATCCAAACATAAGAATATAACATTCTTCTATATATTCCAAGGAATCTTATAAAGATAGCTCCAACCAAACACACCCCAAGTTCTTCCCTGTCATATGAAAGAAATCACACTCTAAACAAGCTATTTATCATATGAATTAGTCCATATCTATTTTTTGGGGGTTGTCCCCTAGTATTCGGCTAATTTATGTCATACCCGATTAATTTGTATTGCCCCGATCGAACACCCGATTATTGTAGATAAAGTCCCGAGCGAAAATCTTTTGTATCCATACGATTCGAATTTGAGGCATTCGTAAGAGGATCTTTAGCACTCCATTCCAACTCTCATTAGTAATTAACTCATATTTATATATTATTTTTTAAAAAAAAAGAGCTCATGTGTGAATTATAAAAAAATCTGCATTAAAAATCAATTTGTTTCACATTGGAATACGAATTATTAACAAAATATATTTTTCAGAGGGAGTAAAATTATTGTTTTGGAAATCAGGTCTTTTACTTGTAAGAATCTCTTAGTTCTTTTGAGTTACTATTTCTATGTTTTATTAGGGGGCATTTTTCTACGCGGATGTTTGGATAAAATGGAAATAACGAAGAACGGGATGAGAATAAAATGAGAAGTATTTTGATACAAGTTCATCTGTACTCTTTATTCCTTGATAGTGGTCTAATTCCATAAGAGAAAATTAAATAATATTGATAGAGCCAGGAGGCAGATGATAGAGAGCACTTCATATGTGTACGTTATTATTTGTTTCATTGTAATAGAGTTCTATCCTAATTAAGTTCATTACCTAAGTCAACGATGAATTAATGCGTACTCATCAAATCAATATATTATATAAGAAAAAAATAATATTGTAACATTATTCAAATGAATAAAAGACTTGTTAGAATAATTAAATAGTCAGCGATCATGATCAAATATATTATTTAGTTAATAAACTAAATTAATAAATAATTATTAGAACAATCAGCATGAGATACTCTAGAATCATTTTCCTCTCTTGAAATAATGCTTAAAATATTTTTTGTGGAACATATCACACAAAATTATTCATTTAATTCACTCGAAACTTTTAGGCTGTGTTTGGATAGGCTGCGTTTGGTAACTGGAATTGGAGCGAGAACCAGTCAGGTTCCCCAAATAATAAGACGTTTTGGCTGCGTTTAGAAATGGGAACCCAATTTTTCTCGGGTTCCCAATGAATAGTTGATTTGATAGATTAATTCTAATTGTGTTTGGATGAACTAAAAATGATAAATTCCACAAATGTTTGGATGAACTTACGAGAACTAAAAAATAATTTATTTTTCAAAATAAATAAATTAAATAAAAAATAAAAATGACAAAAATAATCATTAACATAAGAAATATTTTATAAAAGCTTAATAAATAAAAAGAGAAATTTATATACCTTAATTAAAATTTTATTAAACTTAAATATTTTTTGTAATTATAT
>LTAE01005595.1:30415-42698 GCA_001647135.1 Pontederia paniculata
TATATATATATATATGATTTTAGGGATGGTTATGTATTGGGGTTGGTTTCTCAACTTCAAAATATTGAAAACTCTCTACAAGGGCCATGGATGTAGGTCCATATTTGAACCTCATAATTATGTGTGTGTTTTTTGTGTTGTCTCTTGTGATATTTTTCTTTTTGTTCTTTTTTTCCAACAACTGGTATTAGATCTACAAAGTTAGGGGCGATGGGAGCAATGACGATAGATGATGGAAAGGCCAAGATCGAGAAATTTCAATGGCCAAAACTTCAGCTTCTAAAAGATGTTGATTAAAGACTCTTCGTATCAGAAGAAATTACATCAACCCCTTTTAGTAAACAAATCAATTTCCATGAGAGACATAAATTGGGCGTTGTTGAATCTACAGGCCCTATATGTTGTTAAGTTTACGTTTGTCGTAACGTCGCTTTCAACATCGTGAACGAGAAAATCACGACAAATTTGATGAAGGCATTATCAAATATGTACAAGAAGCCGTCTCCATCAAACAAGATCTACTTGATGCGAAGGATATTCAATCCGAATATGTCTAAAGGGGTTTCTATTGCAGATCGCATATACAAATTCAATATCATCATAACAGAATCGAGTTCGATGAGTATTACTTTTGATGATGACGTTAAGGCTCTAATTTTAGTGTCCTCTTTATTAGAAAATTCAAGCGCCACTGTAATGGTGGTTAGTAGTTCTTTTGGATCTGCAAAATTAAAGTTTGATAATATTCGAGATTTGATCTTGAGTGAGAACATTTATAGAAGAGAATCAAGAGAAACTTTTGATCCAACTTTGAGTACAAAAATTAGAGAAAAAAATATAACAACGATGTCATAATCAAATCAGATCAAAATCTAACAAAAAAATCTAGTGAAAATTTGCATGTTGGAATTGTGAAAAGAAATGCCATCTAAAGAGAAACTACAAAGCATCAAAGAAAAAACTAATTAATAAGGAGTCAACCAATGTTGTAACCAAAGAAATATCATATGCTTTAATTTCGAGAGTTGACAGTCCAACAGAATCATGGATTTTAGACTCTAGAGTCCCATTTCATTTTACTTCGCAAATAAAAATTATGAAAAATCATACTACTAAAAATTTCGCAAATGATTATCTTGCATATTATCGACCCTCAATATTACATGGAAGGGAGGCGTGAAGATCCCGACAGATAATGGGAGTGCTTAGAAGTTAAAAGATATTCAACATATACCATTACTTAGGAGAAATTTAAACTCCATGGGTCAACTTGATTCTAAATGTTATACTACATTATTTGGTAAATGTTGGCAAGCCACTAAATGTGCTACAGTTGTAGCACGAGGTATAAGTTAAGTACCTTGTATATGTCAACAAATGCTAGAAATTCAATTGTAGTGGTTGATTCAAATAATGCAACCGATGTATGGGATTGCAGACTTGGACACATGAGAGTTAAGGGAACGAAAGTTCTACATGAGATGGGTAAACTACCAGATCTAGAGTCAATTAATATTGGATTTGATGATGATTGTGTGTTGGGAAAGCAATAGAAAGCTTCATTAAAGTGACAAGGACACTGAAGACTAGCAAGTTGTAGCTTGTGCGTACTGATGTATAAAGACCATCTCTAGTTCCCTTTCTTGATGGGTCACTATACTATGTCACATTCATCAATGAATATTTTAGGAAGGTACAGATTTATTTTTAAAAAAAAATGAATCTGACGTATTTTTTACTTTCAAAAATAGAAAATGCAAAGTTAAGAATCAAATTAGCCTAAAAAAATCAATACTTCTGATATGATAATGATCGTGAGTATATGAATTGAATGTTCAAGAAGTTCTATGGGGAACATGGCATCTGGATGAAGATGACAATTTCTAAATGGCACAACATAACTGTGTGGCTAAACAGATGAACATGACACTGAATGAATGTGTGAGGAGCATAAAAATTCATGCAAGTCTATTGAAGTTATTTTTGGCAAATGCAATAAATACAAAGACATATCTTATCAATTGCGAATCATCTATATCGTTAGAGAACAAATTGCTAGAGAAAGTCTAGAGTGCTAAAGAGGTAGATCTCTATCATCTGAAAAATATTTTGTTGTCTTTCTTATATGTATATAATTCCACATGAAAAAATAAGGTCGATATTAAGTATAGAAGGCGTTTCTTTGTTTGTTATGTTTCTGATGAATTTGAATTTTGTTTCTGTGATGATGAAAATAGGAAAATAAATAGGAAAAGAAAAGTTATATTCCATGGAAAAATCATGTATAGAAATAGACATATTGCAAACTATGACCATGCAGGAAAAGAAAACAAAGTTCACGTTGAACTTGAGGGCATATAGGTGAGGATGTGACTAAATGTAACAAAAATGGTGTGCAATTAGAACTTGAGTCACTGCAAGCAAGAGATAGACACCACCACCATTGAGGGGAACTAATCAAGAGATCAAACCACTTGCTAAGTATTTTCCTTCACAAAATTTTATGTTGTTAACTAATGTTGGTACAGAGAAGCCTTGAAGATTCATGATTTTGTTAAGTGGGAATTAGCAATGCAATAGGAAATGAACTCATTGAATAAGAATAAACTTGGATGTTTACTAAATTTCCTATAGGGAAAAAGATATTGCATAACAAGTGGTCGTACAAAATGAAAGAGGAGGTTGATAGCAGCAAGAGATACAAGAGAAGATTGGTTGTTACAAATTTTGAATAGAGGAAGATATTGATTGTGTTGAAATATTTGCAATAGTTGTGAAACTAACAACTATTAGATTAGTATTGAGTATAGTTCTAGTTGAAGGCTTACATTTTGAATAATTTGATGTAAAAACAAAATTTCTTCATGCAGATTTGGAGGAGGATATTTATGCAAAACAACAAGAAGGTTTTCAAGTTTATGATAAAGAAAATCTAGTTTGCAAACGATAAGAGCTTGTATGGCTTGAAGTAAGACTCTTGATAGTAGTACAAGAAATTTGATAATTTCATGAGTAGCAATGAATTTATAAGATTTTTTTTACCATTCACTATTATATCAAAAACTTTGATAAATATCACATCATATTACTCTTTAATATGGATGGCATGATCATCGCATGTTCAAATGTGAAAGAAATTCAAATATTGAAGAAGCGATTATCAAGTGTGTTTAAAAGAATTACTTGGAAGCTAGAAAGAAAATACTTGGGATGGAGATTATTTGTTATAGACAATCTGATATTATAAAATTGACTCGAAGCAAATATTGAGAAGGAACTTGAGAAATTTTATATGCAACATCTGAAGCCTATGCAAACATCTTTCTTGAGTCACTTCAAACTTTCTACAGATCAATCACTCAAGACAAATGAGGAGTGTGATTACATGTACAAGGTTCCTTATGCATTAATAATATGTAGTGTTATGTATGCTATGGTAAGCATCAACTCAAACATTGCTTATGAAGTGAGAATTGTCAGCAGGTATATGTCTAGGAAAAGAACATTGACAAGCTATCAAGTGGATCCTTCGATACTTAAAAGGAATCAAAGATATGAGACTTTGTTTCAATAAAAGTAATTTAGATCTTGAGGGTTTTGTTGATGTGTACTTAGGTGATGATATTGATACTACTATAAGTTGTACGTCTCAATTACAAAAAGTTGTTTCTCTCTCCACTACTGAATAAAAATACATAATTATGATAAAGGCATGGGAGGAGATGATTTGGTTAAAAGGCTTTCTTGAAGAACTAAGCAAGGTGCAAGGATTGTTAATCAACAATCAGATTGCTTTTAGCTTTGCAAAAGATATAGTGTTTCATAGTAGAACAAAGCACATTAGGCTAAAAGTATCACTTCGTTAGAGATCTTCATTAAGTGAGACAATGGTTCTTGAAAAGATTCATGGGTCAAAAAATCCAAATGACATGTTGACCAAGGTGCTGGTCATAGAAAATTGAGGTTTTGTGCAACCTTAGTTTTCTTTTGTTGCTAGTTGAAAGGATGAGTTGTCCATAGTTGTGCTTGTGGATTAGTGTCCCCCAATGATCGAGTATTAGTTAATATTCAAGTGGGAGATTGTTAGAGATATCATATGGATACTCATCATTCAACCCTTACTATTGAATCCAACTTCACGTGGTGGGGGATCATAATAGGGTAGTGTTATATATGTAATCTCTCTATTCTGTCGACGGTTGCCCTAGCTCCATTATACATATATATTATATATATATATATATATGTATGTATATGTATGTATGTATATATATATATATAGTGTGCATGTGTGTGATATTAGGAGCACTTATGTACTAGGGTTGATTTTCCCACTTGAATATATTGAAATCTTTTTGCAACGACTGTAGACGTAAAAAAACCATTTTGAACCATGTAATTTTTTTATGTTGCCTCTTGTGATCTTTCTATTTCTGTTTTTCATTTTTTTCCCAATAGCAAAATTAGTTTGCACTTCATTTCTTGTATATCATATCATTTTATCTTCTTGTAATTTGAGAAGACTTGCCAAAACTAGTAATTTTTATTCGAGAGATACGTCGTAGAATGGGGACTTACTTTTTATTATTGAATAAAGATATACCTTTTATTTTTATTTTTTTATTGTGCATGAACATTTAGATGGATTGATTTTGCGAAATTATCATCTTCTACTTGTGGATTTTGATTTATTTCTTGAAAACTAAGAACCTAGCCATAATTTACTGAATCATTCTTTCTCAAACTTTTTTTTTGAGGAATAAAGGATAACCACACAGATAGTCATCCTATTGTATTAAAGTAAGGATGGAAATGTACAAGTATGTGTGGAAGAGCGGTGTCAAAAGAAGGCTCTCCACAAAGACCCAAAGGGGTCGTTTGGTTGGAGAATATAAAATTCTTGGATTAGGAATAATATGTGTTAGAATAATAGTATTCTTGCACAATTCTAATTGTAAAAATTAAAAGTTATTTGGTTGTAGGAATTTCTTATTCCAGTAGTGTTTGGTTGATATGAGAATAGATAAAAAAATGAAATAATAAAATAATAATATTTTTTTAAAATAAAATTTCTTCAAATGTTGAATAAAATATATTACAAGTATTTAATACAATATATAATGATTTACGATAATTAGCATTAATAAAAAGATATTTTGTTGTTTGAATAAAAAAACAAACAAAATAAATAAATAAATTAAACGGTAAAAAATATATATTTATAATAATATAATAATAGATATTTTATTATGATAGTACTAATATAGTGATAATGACAAACTAAAAGAAGCTAAATTTATTAATTTTATTATTATTTAGTTTCATTTATAATAATACAAGTAATGATATTATAACTGTAATTATAAAATCAAATGTATTAATACAAAGATAAATAACTACATAAAGTTAAAAAAAATTGTTAATCCAACCAATTCCTGCTAACAGCAAGAATTCAAAATTCCTACTTTTTTAAATATCAAAGCACCGATAAAGAATAAAATCATATTGATGACTTTTGACCATGTTAATCTTATTCCAGCAGTGTTTGGTTGTAAGCACAAGAATAAGGCATTAATCCACCTCTTAGTCCCATACCAAACAACCCCCCACTCTCTAATTTGGGACAATATATGGTGAACAATGTTCTCATTATAGCATCTCTCCCCTTGGAAGATCGTGCGGTTACGCTGGAGCCAAATCGCCCATGTGGAAGCCATGGCTTGTGCCCATGGTCGTCGCCATCTCGGATTTCCATTCCTACCGTGGGCTCGAAGTGAGTCCTAGAAGCCATCAACTCCTGATGTATCGATGCTCACGAAAACCAGGCGGCTTCATGTCTCCTGAGCGACGGAGCAAGTGAAGAATAGACGTGTGATGTCCTCCTCCACCGACTCGCATAGGCCACATGTGCAATCCGCATGTGGTGCCCATCTCACCCTATATGCCCTGGTGAGGAGTCTGCCATGTCTAAACAGCCAGAACAAGATCCTGACTTTGAGAGGTTTACGCGAGCGCCAAGCGCGAAGGCAGTCCGCTTTGATGTCCTATGGAGATATACCTCCGGGGAGCAACTGCCTATAGATCCCTCTCGCCGAGTAGTAGCCTGATGTCCACCGTCAACCGTCTGTTGTTGCTGCCTCTGAGTGATATCTCGACAGCCGATCCACTAGTCGGAGGAGCTCCTCACAGCTGATCGAACAACCGCCCTCTAAATAGTGGAGACCCTCCACCTGTCATGTCTGGTGTTGTCTAACACAAACTAATGAAATTAGAGCTTAATAAACATATTAATTGATGTTGCATTAGACAAAAATTATATAGGTTATTAAAAATTCATGGGTAACATCTCGAAATTCAGCCTTCGCCATATGACAAAGTCTCCTCTCGTAAGCACTACTATATTACATACTTGACCATTTTATTGACCATAACTAGTTAACATATATGACATACTAACAGAAACATACAATAATATAATATAAGAAAGACATAATTATGATAAAATCAGAATAATAGCAAATTAATATAATCATCCCATATATGACTCTAAGGTTCATACTCCAACTGGTGCTTTATTACCACTCAGTGTTTGACACGAGACACACGCATTTGATTAATATCATTTTCTTAGAATTTTGCATCAATTCATGCATTATTATCATTAGATTTGTTCATATTTTTATTTATAAAGTTAGAAACTATCCAAATGTATCTATTGGTACATTTTTCAGGAAAAACCAATCAAAATTTCGTCGAAGATCGATTGGAGGCTGGACTTGCAAAGAAGGAAAATAGCATGGGCCGTGTCAATCTCAAAATGGATCGTGTTGGGAAACTCGTTTGAAGATCTTATCGCAGTCTCGACACATACCGCGCTCCTCAACAAAACATATCGTGTTGTTCTCACATCAGCCATGTCCGTGTCCAAGATGTGTTCGACTGCAAAACGGGCATGTTGCCCATTCAGAAGATGCCACGTATTGATAATGTCAATACAACCCACTTTCAACACCGTATTCGGCTCAAAGTTTATCAACCTCAACGTGGGCCATTCGCTCTTCAACAAGGGTCGTGTCATCCCACATGTCATGACGGATTTGATCGATCTGACAGCTCAAGAAGACTTGATGATCAATTTTACCTAAATCGTCTGATCTAGGAGTTGGACACAAAAATCTTACCTATAAATAGACCTTATTGTAACCTTACTAAGGATCTATCTTCTCTATCTCTCTCTCTCTCATTATTCCTGCACGAAAGTTTTGAAGATCCTGGTGTGGAGAGAAGGAGAAACCCAAAGATGAAGTCTTGCAGAACTTTCTATTAGTATTTTTATTTCTTTTTAGGTTTATTTAATTGTGTGTTAGGGGAAAAACTATATTGAACCCTGCATAATCTCTTGGATGATTTTTCTTCTGCAATATAAATGAACTTGCATCTATAATTTCTGTTCTTAATATTTATGGAGTGGCTTTATTAACATTAATCACAAGATACTATTAATAATTTTACTTTGCAATTAATCGTGTTCTCGGATTTTTATTGAGTATTATATTTCGTTCGGCAGAACAAAAAATGGACCATGTTCTTAGCTGATGTGGGTTGTTTCCTCTGCGTGTATTCTGTTTTCACCGAATCGATTATTTTTCTGAATAATTTAAACTCGACGACCAAGGAACGCAAGCCGTGCTCTTAATTAACCGACCCAGGATGTGTTCCCTTTGTCAAAGTAAGTCATGTTTCCCTATTCCACGTGATCCATTTTCGAACGTGACGTGGATCGTTTCCATTTGATTTCCAGTCATCTTTATTGCTTCTGATGCGGGCCTTTATCTATTTCAGAATTTACAAACTGTCGGTTGCTAAAAACTTGGTTTGAGGCTTAGCAATTTAGGGTTTAATGTTTAAAAGCACTTTTATTTAATTTAATTTGGGATCGATGTGGTTCGCACCTTCCTAGGTTAAAATTATATTAAAATAATTAGGTCATTGATGCGAAAAATTCACATGTGTAAAAACTCGACAAGTGTACTGATCGCACAAGTAATAAAGAGTGAATATTGAGTTGTCGACCCCATAGGGACTAATGAAGTTTGAAATATTAAATCTTATCTAAAAACTTGAAAAGGAGAGCTTTAAAAATATATTTTGAAAAAAAAAGAAAAAGAAAAGAAGAGAAATGAAAAATAAAATAAAATAAAAGATGAGATTAGGGTTTAAAAAAAACTTCAATTAGATAAATTGGTTAGGTTAGTTAGGGTTAGAATTCTGTTTTACCATTGTTATCTCTTGGATCTAATCAATTAAAATGTTTGAATATTAGATGGTGGAAGAATTTATTTAATATTATAGGACTCATCTCGGATGACCTAATTATTTTAATCATAAATTAATTTAGGAAGATGTGAACCACATTAATCCTAAATAAATTTAAGTTAAAATGCATTCAAATCCAATCCTAAATTGCTAGGTCTTCCTCTAGTGAACAGCAACCCACAATCTATGAATTTCAAAACCAGATAAACATATATCCTTGCATCCAAAAAAGATGAACGCTTCATAATGGCCGAAAATAGATATGCCAGAAAATTGCCTGTGTCGCGTCCAAAAATAGACCGCATCCGAGCATATGAGAGAGAACACAGTCGAGTCGGCTAAGATCACGATTGTGTCATCTCAAAAATCAATAAAGTTCAGAAAACGACCACGTAGAGCAACACGACGCTAAAAAACGTGGGTTCAATATTAAATCCGTTTTGACCTCTATCGAAAAATATATTCAATATGAAAATCCGAGATAAAGTTAAACATGATTAAGTATAGACTAATCACAGTAAATTTGGAGTAAAATAATAGTAGTATCTTTCTATTAATGCTAATAACATACTCAATAAACATTAAGAACATAAAAACCTAGATGCAAGTTAATCTAATATTGCAGAGTAAATTAATCCAACAGAATAATAGGGTTAAACATAATTCTTTCCCTAACCAATCAACTAAAATAAAAAGAAGAGAAAGCTATAACTAACAGATACTGCAGAACTTCGTCGTCAAGTCTCCTTCTCTCCAAACCAGAGCTTCAGAACAAAATTCTTTAACGAGGGATTGATCCTCCTTGGGTTACAAGTGGCTCTATCTATAGGAAAAAGCTAAGATGAGAGCCCTAGATCGGATGGTTAAAAATAAAAGTTTATTTCTTGTACGTCACGTCGCAATCAAGAGTCGTCGATTTTGCCGAACCACCATAAGATGTCTTAACACGGCCTGAGTCGATGGGTAAAACGGCTCGCGTTGAACTGGTAAGAGTTAGAGTCGTACACGATTTGGAACGCATACTCTTTTGATGTCATCGGTTACACATGGCGTCTTCTGAGTGGGAGAAGCCACTATTTTGACTTGGAACATGGGCGTGACTTGGGCTGACATGGCACGAAAGCACCTCATTTTGGACTAGCACGATCTGTGTTTGCATCCGCAGTTGAAGTTGATGATCATAGCGCTGAACACTGCCCGTTTTGATGCAGACGCGGCCCATGTTCTGCTTCATTCATTGAATATTGTGGCCTTTTTAACCTTATATTTTGGATTCTTCAAAGTTTTGAACTTCTTTTGCCTGAAAATTCACCAACAAAGAAATACAAAGGTAGTTTCTGACTCATAAACAAAATATAATGAAATAAAGTGAAAATCATGCATGAACATATGCCAAATACCAAGAAAATGACATGAAATGGATGTGTGCAACATGTATATTTTTTGCTCGCATCAAACATCCCCACTTGTCCTCAAGCAAAAACTAAAAGAAAAAGCCCAAGAATCAAAATAATCCATCATAACTTTCCTCTTACCAACCATTACTTTCCTCCTTCTGTGCTTTTATACAAGCATCGCCAAAGTATCTATCCTCAGTCCAAAAGATCCTAACCTTGTACAGTTATGAACTTAGACATATTTAAATACTTTTAGTCTAGCTCCATAAAGAAAAAATAGTCAATCATATAGCAACATTAATGTTGTAAACACAAGTAAGAGTTGAGCTATCAAAAATGTTGTATTTATACTAAACTATCAATTTCCTTTTTATAATTCTAGTATCCAAATAGGGGTAACAAGGTCGTCCATGAATTGCCCGAACAAACTATTGGAAAAAGGCTGAACAAATATTTGCGGAATTATCTTCTTTCCCTTAATGCATAAATTTAAATGGGGTTATGATAATAATAACGAGAATTAAATCATACTAGAGGCACACAAGATTTACGTGGAAAACCTCTCAAGGTGAGAGAAAAAAATCACGGGAGCGAGCAACAAATCTTCTACTATGAAAAATAGCAGGATACAAAGTTTATTCTTTGATCTCAGCAAAGAAATACAAAAATAAAAGCCTCAAGAAATAATCTCGGATCTCACAGAATAATCTCTCCGGAAATTGGGATAGAAGTCAGAAGGATCTCACCGAAATATCAGAGATTGATGAGAAGGCTGTAGAGAATCTGTGTCTGAAGTCTCGTTGAAAATGGATCAAAACTCATCTCCAAATAGAACCCGAAAAACTCTCTCTCCCCTCCTTTTCTTTCTTTTCCTCTCGGCCTGAAGCGGCGGCGGCTGTGAAAGAAAAACTTTTTTTTCTTTCTTCGCATATAGGAACCAACTCACGGTCTCTCCTCTTTTTTTTATCTCTCCTTCACGTGTTTGACTTGGAGTCAAACTCCTTTCTCCCTTTTTTTATTCTTTTTTTTAATTTTACTTATCGGGTCCGCATATTAATAAGCCCAACAAACTCCTCCTTCTTAATTATACGGAGGGCTCCAACAAACATGCATGCTCCCTCCAGAACACAGTCTTCTCTCGAGGTAAAGGCTTAGTCATCATATTTAACACATTCTTATCAGTATGGATCTTTTGAAGATAGAATCTCTTCTTTTTTATCTCATCACGAATCCAGTGATAATGCACATCAATATGCTTGGACTTAGAATGAAAACTAGAATGCTTACTCAGATGTATAGTACTCTAATTATCACAGGGAACAAGATAGTCCTTCTGCTTCAAGCCTAAGTCCTCCAGAAATTGCTTCATCCATAGAACTTCCTTTCATGCTTCAGTAATTGTGATATATTCTGCCTCAGTTGTTGATAGTGCAACACACTTCTGTAACTTGGATTGCCATGAGACTACTACTCCTGCAAATATCATCAAGTAACCAAAAGTATATTTTCTACTATCCACATCACCTGCCATGTCAGCGTCAGTATAACTATCTAGTACTGGATCAGAGTCACCAAAACATAGATAAACTTTAGAAGTATCTTGAAGAAATCTGAGCATCCACTTAACTGCATCCCAATGCTCTTTACCAGGATTTGGTAGGAATCGACTGACCACACCAATTGCATATGCTATGTCTGGCCTTGTGCAAAACCATTGCATACATCAAACTAACAATTATAGATGCATATGACACATACCTCATCTTCTATTTCTCAGCATTATTTCTTGGACACTGTCTAGAACTCAATTTGAAGTAACTTGCAAGTGGTGATGAAACTACTTTTGCATTCTTCATATTGAATCTCTCCAAGACTTTCTCAATGTACTTCTCTTGGGATAATCATAGTTTGCGTTGCTCTCTAACACGAGCGATCCTCATGCCAAGGATGTGCTTTGTTGCTCCTAGATCTTTCATGGAAAAGCATTGACTCAGCTCCTGTTTCAATTTATCAATTTTGCTTTTGTCACGACCTACAATAAGCATGCCATCAACATATAGCAACAGAATGATAAAATCATCATGTGAAAAATACTTCACGAAGACACAATGATATGTATTGGTCTTATTGTATCTTTGCTGCATCATGAATGACTCAAACTTCATGTACCACTGACGAGGTACTTGTTTGAGTCCATATAAGCTTTTCTGTAATTTACATACCAAATGTTCCTTGTCTTTCACCTGGAACCTTTCTAATTGCTCCATGTAAATTTCTTCTTCCAAGTCACCAAGGAGAAAAGTTGTCTTGACATCAAGTTGCTCAACTTCTAAGTTCTTGCTGGCAGCTAATCCAAGAACTATACGAATTGATGACATCTTAACCACTGGTGAAAATATCTCATTAAAGTCCACTCCTTCCTTCTGACTTAATCCCTTGACAACTAATCTTGTCTTGTATCTTGGGTGTGAATTATTTTATTCACTTTTCAGCCGAAATACTCATTTGTTCTTGAGTGTTCTTTTTACTTTAGGAAGCTTCACCAGTTTATATGTGTTGTTCTCATGCAG
>LTAE01005596.1:10702-27988 GCA_001647135.1 Pontederia paniculata
TGCAAGAAAGGAGAAGTTGTAAGGGAGCCTTCGCCCTTGAAGAAGGAAGTAGTGATCTCCGAAGATCTCGTGGGAGAAGATCGGAGCGGGGACGTAGGCCAGGAGTTCGGCCGAACCTCGATAACAAACTTGGTGTTTGTGTGCTGTTTGTTTCCTCTCTTCTCTCTTCTCTGTTTGTGTTTACATTCGCATATATATGCTTCCGCTGATATAACACATCTAGGTTAATACTAAAAGAGAGTAAAAAGTTTAATAAACCAATTCACCCCTCCTCTTGGTGCCATCTAGATCCTACAAGTTTAACTTAGTAGATCTCCATCACCGTCGGAATCAAATCTGACATCCGTGACATCACTAGGGAGACTCTTTTTGCTAAGGAGGCTCCCTTTACTCATTGTAATTAGACTGTGTAGGGACAAAATTAACATATTGATTTAATTAATACAAAGAATATGAAATAGTATTACTTATGTTTCAATGCAATCGATTGTGTACCCGCAACCTTCACAATAAAATGTTCAATTTATAAATTATATTTCCTAAGTTTGTAAGATGAGAGTCATTTTTTAGAGTTTTTAGCCATTCTTGAAGGGGATGATATCTTTTGGTCTAACCGAACATGTGGATGGAGGAAATCGTTCTTAATCAATGAGCTTGATCAAGTGGACACGCCGACACAGGGAAAGCAATCTCAACCGCAGTGACATTAATGGTGGAGGGTGGAGGTTGACAGCAGCTGTGGATGGATTGGCAAACAGTGCTGAACAGAAGGGAGGGCCGCTTGTTGCTGCGACTGAATGCCACGAACACAAGCATGTTGCCACCCACCTTCGGGGCTCTCGTGAACGAGCATTTTCTTTTATAAACCTGAGACACCAGGGTTAGATTAAGTGGTTGGAAAGGCTCCAACTGATTAGGATTTGGAGACGAGAGGATCCCAACCTTTGATTTCAAAATCAAAATATTAGGCTCTGAAAAGCTAAAGATCTACTAAATTATCCTATTCTGAATCCTAACTAAATTTTCTACTTATGAAGAAATACTAAAAGCAAATATTCATTCATCAGTCTAAGGTCTCAACAATCCCTAAAGTGATAAATAATTTACAAACAATCAATGCAAACTAAACAAACTAAAGGGTTATATTAAAGATCCACAATTAAAGATCAAATACTAAAGGGTGGAAAACCCATAACTAAATACTATAGGCTTCAGGATGAAAGCCCATAAGCAAAGCATCCTCTTCCAATTTATACTCATAATAATAAAAACATCTTGCCATGATTGTAAATCATCACATCCAATTGTGTTGTTTGACGACTTTGGTTGCTCCGCTAATATATGTTAGGACTACTACACAGATAGGTACCTCCAAAATCGGAAAAGGTAAATCAATTCCAAAAATAATGCACCAATTAACACCTTTAGTACAATTTCTTTTCGAGAGGGACCTTTAGTACAATTTCAATACTTATATGTGATTTTCATACCCAACTTGGAAGAAATCCAAAATTTTCATAAATATTCCTCTTAACAAAATTAACAAATGCCCGGGAGTTTCTCTATTTAATCCTCTCCCAAAAAAAGTCACAAAATTATAAATGCAACAAAATAGTTAAAATGAATATTCTTTTTTTATGTTCTATTTATCCCTTCCAACAATAACAACACTCTCCATCACCTCTCTACTTATCTTTCCTCATTATCACAAACCCCCTTTCCACAAACTTATAGTTACCTATCATGGCTATCAACCATAATTTATATATTCATCATAACATTTTCAAGGAAGATGATAACAACATGAGAAAACAGTAAGCATTTAGCCTTATCAAATATTATTCAAACCAGTGAAAAGAGCAGAATAAATTAGTCAAAACATTTAAGGCAACCAATGAACTAAATATTGCTGTATTCCAGAATAAATGGAGAGCAAAACACCAAAGTAAAACTTTTGGATTAGGACCAGAAAAAAGATGCACAATAGCCTAAAAGAGAGACTGTGTGATTGGACCTGGTTGAGGTTGCTGGCATTGCTAGTACACCATGATTTTCCAAACGCATACAAAGCATTTCAGGTGTAATGAGTGAACTTTTCAAGATGTGAAAGAACACCTGCCCAAGAAAGAGAAACCAGTGACTCTACAACAGGCCTCCTCATCATAGGTGAAAGTGCATAAATTTTTTAGGATTTTGAGAAAACATAACTTGGCTCATGATGTGACTTCTATATAAGAAAATTCAGTTCGTCATGAAGAAGATGAAATCTCAAAAGGGCAAGTTCATATTATAAAATCTGCATAAATAATTAAATATTTTGTGCGAACATAAGATATCTAAGTGGTTATTTCTTATATCTTCCCAAACAAGTTTTATGATGCCCCATTTGATTAGAAGTTGAAAAGAAAAAAAACAACAAGGGCTACTAACATCTACTAACCATATTAGTCTCCACTGAAGCAGTATCAATGTCGAATTGCTTGATTTGTTTCAGCCCCTCTGGAAGATGTTGACATTAATAAGTTAAAATCCCATTGAATAATGACAAAAGTTGGAAATCTGTGTTAGTAAATTAAGGTGATATATTGAACAACTCTGAAAAAGCTATGTGCAAATGAAAAATAAAACAAAATTTACCGGCAAAGATTTTAGTCCTTCTGTGATCATCAGCAAGCTTTACAACATTATCACGCAGAGCAACATGAGCTGCTGCACAGAGAACTCCAATTTGTCTCATGCCACCACCTAATGTTTTCCTCAGCCTTCTGGCCTGGGAGAAAACTAAGCCAGATTTAATATAAATAGCACAAGAAAGTAAACTATAATTACACAACTATAAATAAACCTTTGCAATAAAATCTCTTGAGCCCACAAGGACAGATCCGACAGGAGCGCCTAACCCTTTTGACATGCAGACCTGAAGTCCATTAGATAAAAGTATGATTAATTATGATGTGTTAACTGCCTCACTATTTTCTTTAAAAGCTTGAGTTATAGACAATATATTTCAATGTAGGAAACTACATAGAAATCGATAAACTTGAGTCATATTGCAAAATTGGGAAGCTTAGGCATACCGACACCGAGTCTGCAGCTTGTACAAGCCTATCAACAGGAATGTCAAGTGCCTGAAATAATAAAAGTTAAATCACTGCACACCTTTATGTCAACAAGTATACATGGCTTGGACAATTTCCATACACGTTAATTCCAGCTTAGAACTTCTATTAAAATCAAAATAAATAACCACTTTCCTTGCAAGATAACCACTTTCATTTCTGTCAAAGCCACTAGGACTAAAGAAATCAATGACAGTTGGTGTATGGCATGAGAAGTGCTAATCAACAGGAAAAGAAAATGCATTTGACTTTTTTCATGTTTTGTTTGGACAATTGTTTCATAGTGCACTTCATATTAACAAATTATTTCACAGGTTCTTGGGTAAAATGTTTTCCAATTTAAGAACTTACTATATTTTCTTTCATCTTATTAGAATTATATAGAGAAACATATATGTGGATAAACACACAAAAAACTAGTATCTATCTCCACGCTATATACCCCGGATGTGACCTTTCTTTTATGTCTCTTTGGCTTCTGGAACCATGAATAGACACTAGGCAACACATTGTCCGCAATGTTTCCGAGACTAGCGGCACTTTCGATAGATATGACGACAAAGTCATTGGGCATTGGTTAGTGTCCGGTATAGCAGGAGGAGGCTTATGGACCTCTCAATTCAAGTTCCATTTTGAGCTTCTTAGGCTACTTGATCAGATATCGAGGTATCATCCGGATGCCTCCATGGAAGAAAATTGGTTTGGCTATCCAATCTTTATTCAGTGAGTGGGTCTACAAATAGTTGCTTCCAGTAGGTACAATGTCAAACAACATCAGATCCAATTGTCTACACATTAGACGCTCGCGCATACCGCTCAAAGTCAAGATCTTCACTTGGTTGTTAAGGCATGGCCAAGAGTATACATGATGAAGTGGGCACCACATGCAGACTCCACATGCACATTGTGTGGGTCTGCAAAAGAGGACATTGCACACCTATTATTTACCTGTCCCCATTGCTACAAAGACATGGTGACACGAGATTTGCGAGCTTTGACACATCAGGAGTGGATGGGTTTTGGGACTCGTTATGGGCATTTGGTATGCATGAAAATTTGGGATGGCGGCGGGAATGGGCAAGCTCCATTGTAACGCCCAACCAATATGGGTCGTGTCCTTTGTGGACACGGGCTGTGTTGGCAAAATGGATCGTGTCCGCACAGGACACGGGCCGTGTTGGCAAAACGGACTGTGTCCGCACAGGACATGGACCGTGTTGTGCTGATGTGGCGAATTCCTCTCATAGTGAAATTAGGGTTAATGACGTTTAAAAATTCCCTAAACCTTATTTGACCTCTATATAAACCCATAGGACGAAATTAATTTCCCATAAGCCTCATTATTCTTCTGCTCAGCCAGGTGACATCTCTCCTCTCTCTTCCCTTTCTTCTCTCCCTAGGATTTCTTTTGTCTTCATTCTCGAGATCTGTACTAGGAGGTTTGGACAGAGAAGACAACACCTCATGAAGGTGGGACGAGAGAGACGACGTTGAATGAGACACGAATAGGATATAAATTACTCAGGGAAAGGTATATAATTAAGATCATAAGTATGAATCTCGGTATGCAATAGAATAATGATTAATATAGTTTTGGAAAGGTATGTAATTAGGATCATAAGTATGACTCTCCCTGGATTGACTATTGTTTTAAAGGAGTAATGAATATTTTTTCTCACTTTGTATAAAAGCATATTGAAATAAATCATGACAACCCCCGGACACGGACCGTGCCGTTTCACAACACGGCACACGTTCGGCGGACTCAGGCCGCATCTTCCTCAACGTCGGCCGTTTTCCCCATACAACATTAACACTCGGTGGAACGCGAATCCTGTGGTTTAAAACAATAGAAAAGAAAACGAAAACCCTAAAACGGGTCGTGTCGTCGAAGACGCAACCCGTGTTCTTCACAAAAAACGGCAGAGAAAAATCATAAACCCTAACTAGGACCACGTCACCCCTGACGCGACCCACGTATACAAATTTATTCAAATCGGATTAAACATGTTTCCTAATGCGGACCGTGTCACCAGGCAATCCAAGCCATGTTCTGCAGAACCGTGGCCGCGTCCTCCCAACATGCCGCGGAACGCGTGCCATGCCATCCGATGATGCGGGTCGTGTTCCTGCATAGAAACCCAAATCGATTCTCATTGATCCCTTTGTATGTATATGATTTGACTATATTAATTTATTGAACATGATTCCATGAATGGTGTAGGTCTAGGTGTCTTAAATGATAACTTAGCCCAATTAATGATAGGACTTAAAAGTTGTAATGATTGTGATTGAATTTATGTATGAAGAGAAGGACCCCCGGTGAATTGAGAGATTTATCCCTATTGTTAACACGGACCTCAGATTGGGGTAATTGACTTCCTTCGGGGATTATTGTATTGTTTATGGAGATCTACATGGGTCTAGGGTTGACCACATGGCCTAGCTAGTCATATTGGCACTGGGGACAATCTAAATCTTCAATACATTGATAAGACTCACATTGATTGTTAATGATCGTCTTCACTTAAGGCAAGATAAATAGAATGATAAAAGGGGTGACTTGAATATATTGAATGAGAAAGATATGGACATCCCAGGATGGGTGCAATTGATATTCTTGTCATTAATTGATAAAGATATCGAAAGATAATATTACAGTTCAACATGGAAATTGAGATCATTGAGGTAAGTCCTATTGGTTCCTGCTTAATTGTTAATTGTTAAATTATATTCCGTTATTTATTGAGAACTTTATATACGATCTTACATATTGGGCGTCACAGCTCACGGGAGGTCCCCTCCCCTGCGAATTCAATTCTACAGGCAAATAGGTATAATAAATGGTGATAGCGCAGCGACAACGTGATGGTGTTCGTGATGAGGTGACTTGCACATGGCATAGGTCTTGATTGGAGTTAAGTATTGCATTCGGCATTGACATGTACATAGTGTTGACCAGTGGATTGGTCAAAGTAAAGTCAAATATGTAAGTCAGTAGCATCTCCGGATGGGCATTTTGTCAGGTGGCAGGGTATGTCTCTGGGGACATTACAGTAAGATATATCAGAGCTTAATGAGGGCACTTATTTCTTACCTGTCCCTAGATAGATAGAGGTCCATGTGCAGCATCACGAGTCATCATCGCGCCGTCAGGTAAGGGCTAAGCTTTAGTGTAGACCTAATCCTAATAAGAATTGTATGTTTGTTACCACGTGTAGATGCCTCCATGACGTTTTGGCGGCAGACGAGCCCCTCTTCCCCCCTCTAGAACAGTCAACATCGAATCATACGGAGGAGTACGAAATCCCATCGCCGGAGGATCACAATGAATTTCTGAATAGCTTGATGACGGCAGACCGAAGGGAGCACTAGATGAGGAGTCGAAGGATACTATTGAGAGGTTCCTCAAGTAGCACCCTCCTGAGTTCAAGGGAACTGAAGGCTTTGGGCAAGCAGAGAAGTGGATCGAGAAGATGGAAGAGATCTTTACTAAGACGCAGTGTGTTGCAGAGCGAAAGGTCACCTTCGCCATCAACCGTCTAATGGGCAATGCTACGGATTGGTGGAAGGCCACCAAGGGCACAAAATTTGCAACACAAGACATGGTTCCGTGGGATGACTTCAAGGAAGTTTTTGAAACTCGCTATCTACCCCGATACCAAAAGGACCGAATGCAGGAGGCATTTCTACAACTAAAGCAAGAGGCTATGACTGTTGAGCAGTACTTGATCAAGTTCCTAAGACTCGAGAAGTATTGCACACTGGACAAGAATGAGAGGTCCAGGACCAAGAGGTTTGTCAATGAGTTGCATTCTAGACTAAGAGCCAAGGTCATGGGTGAGAATTGCAAGACCCTACAGGACACTCTGAGCTCGCATCAGAGTTAGAATGGAAGCATGAAGAATGAAAGTATGAAGAATGGAAGCATGAAGAATGGAAGCATGAAGAATGGAAGAAGACCCAGAAGGAGAAGGCTTTACTTCGCCCACCAAATCGAGACAGGATTGGATGGGAAGATAGGAGACAAGGCCCCTGACAAGAGAGAGCACCATCGTGACGATCGCCCAAGAACCTACAAACCACGCAATGCCCAACCACAGCAACCGCGACAACAGGATAGTCACCCATGCCCCAACTATTAGATGTTTCAAGCCGGAGAGTGTCGATGCAAGACTAGTGTCTACCTCAACTGTGGGAAGATGGGCCATTTCGTGAAAGACTTCCAGAAAAAACGGAAAGGAGATAGGGATGCATGAGGAATAGGTGGCCGAGCGAGATTGGTGCAAGGCCAAGTATACAATATGATGGTTGAACCCGAATCAGAACCCGAGCCACATATTTATGATTCCCTAGGTATGACCACCGAACTTTATTCATTCTCTATTCTAGAAATAACATTATTCCTAAGGAGATTATCCCCTAATGACAATTAGAATAAATTGATAGATGTTAGTGCTAGATTCGAGGATAAATCTAATTTTAAGGAGGTTATGATGTAACGCCCGAACCACCACGGGTCGTGTCCTCTGTGGACACGGACCGTGTCCGCATAGGATGCGGGCCGTGTTGCGCTGATGTGATGAATTTCTCTCGTAATGAAATTAAGATTAATGACGTTTAAAATTTTATAAATCTTAATTGACCTCTATATAAACCCATAGGACGAAATTAATTTCCCTTAAGTCTCATTGTTCTTCTGGCCAACCACTAGGTGACATCTCTCTCCTCTCTCTTCCCTCTCTTCTCTCCTTAGAATTTCTTTTGTCTTCATTCTTGAGATCTGTACAAGGAGGTTTGGACAGAGAAGACAACACCTCATGAAGGTGGGACGAGAGAGACGACGTTGAACGAGACACGAATAGGAGATAAATTGCTCAAGGAAGGTTATGTAATTAGGATCATAAGAATGACTCTCAGTATGCAATAGAATAATGATTAATATAATTTTGGATTAAAATAATTACTCTATCTCCGGATTGACTATTGTTTTAAAGGAGTAATGAATCTTTTCTTTCTCTGTATAAAAGCATATTGAAATAAATCGTGACGAATCCCTTTGCGTCTTCCTCGACGCCGGCTGTTTTTCCCGTACAACACTAGCACCCGGTGGAACGCGCATCTTGTCGGTTAAAACAATAGAAAAGAAAAAGGAAACCTTAGAACAGGCCGTGTCGTCGGAGACGCAACCCATATTCTTCACAAAAAACTATGGATACAAATTGTAAACCCTAACCAAGACCGTGTTGCCCTTGACGCGGCCCATGTGTACAAATTTATTCAAATCATATTAAACATGTTACCTAACGTGGACCATGTCACCAGGTAAACCAGGTCGTGTTCAGCGGAACCGTGGCCGCATCCTCCCAACACGCCGCGGAACGTGGGCCGTGTCATCCGACGACGCGGGCCATGTTCCTGCATAGAAACCCAAATCGATTCTAATTGATCCCCTTGTATGTATATGATTTCACTGTACTGATTTATTGAACATGATTTAATGAACGGTGTAGGTTTAGATGTCTTAAACGATAACCTAGCCCAATTAATGATAGGACTTAAAGGTTGTAATGATTGTGATTGAATTTATGTATGAAGAGGAGGACCCCAAGTGAATTGAGGGATTTATCCTTATTGTTAACACAGACCTCATATTAGGGTAATTGAGTTCCTTTGGGGACTTTTTTATTGTTTATGGAGATCTACATGGGTCTAGGGTTGACCCCATGTCCTTGCTAGCCATATTGGCACCGGGGACAATCTAAATCTTCAACACATTGACAAGGCTCACATTGATTGTTAATGATCGTCTTTACTTAAGGCAAGATAAATAGAATGATAAAAGGGTGGCTTGAATATATTGAACGAGAAAGATATGGGCATCCTAGGATGGGTGTAATTGATATTCTTGCCATTAATTGATAAAAATATTGAAAGATAATATTACAGGTTAACATGGAAATTGAGATCATTGAGGTAATGAATTGTGCTATGGTTCCTCCTTAATTCCTAATTGTCAAATTTATATTCTATTATTTATTGAGAACTTTATATATGATCTTTACATATTGGGCCTCACAACTCACGGGAAGTCCCCTCCCTTGTGAATTCAATTCTGTAGGTAAATAAGTAAAAATAGATGATGACACAATAACAGTGTGATGATTTTCGTGATGAGGTGACTTGCACATGGCATAGGTCCTGATTGAAGTTACTTACTGGCTTCTGCATTGACACGTACATAGTGTTGACCAGTGGATTGGTCAAAGTAAAGTCAAAGATGTAAGTTGATAGCGTCTCCAGTGCGCATTCTGTCAGGTGGCGGGGTGTGCATCTGGGGGCATTACATCCATGGCTATTGCATGGGCGATAAGGTTAGAGCGTAGCTGCACGAGTTCCTTTTTGAGGAGGGGGAGATGCTATATAAAGAATATTGTACATCAAGCATCTCTTTGAGTTGTTTTGGATAGTTTCTTATTTTGTTTTTTGGAGAGCTTCAGCTTTCATGTAGCTCTCACATACGCACTTGTACATTTCTCGTCCCGCCTTAAGACAAGCGGATGACTACTAACCCTTGTATTCCTCCCTAAAATCAATATAGCAGCCATATTGTTTATGATATATGATATATAGCAGCCATTTTTGATAGTTTCTTATTTTGAGAGTTTTAGCCCTCGTGTAGCTCTCCCATACACAATTGTACATTTCTCGATTCCGCCTTAATACAAACGGATGACTACTAACACATGTAGTCATTGTTTCCTCTCAAAAGAAAATATAGCATCCATATTGATTATGATATATACTGCCATAGTAGCATTCGTTATGATGATAAAGGAAAAAAAAATTAAATAAATCTTGTATAGATTACATATATCCATTGGGCTTGAAAATTATTTATACTTACAACTGAAGCATTGAAGATGCGTGCACCATCAATGTGAAGCTTCAAATTATGCTTTCGAGCAATCTCTCCTACCCTATCTGTATATTCTGCAGAAATGCATCTTCCACCAGAACTGCAGAAACAAATTTGCAAATCGTCATTCAGTATTTTGGCGTAGGTACCAGAACTAGATGAAATATGTTTAATAATGTTAAATAAGATGCTAGAACAAGTGAAATACCGATAAAAGGATTATAGATAGATATATTAATATTTCCACCTGTTCTTTAAGAGAATTGTTGCAAAACTTAAAGGTATAAACTTCAAAGGCAAAATATTTGCTGATAGAATCAGCAAAGCAAAGTATGTTTTATTACTCATGAACAGTGAAAGGAAACAGTTAGGAACTTATTTAAACAGAGTTAGGGCCTCTTTGGCAAAAAAGAAAAGAAAGCCAAAGGTTTAAGACTTTCCAACCGAAGTCCTTGGTTTTTTCCCAGTGGGATTTTGTAAATTTTCTCTGTTTGGGTACCATAGTATAGGTAATTTTCTATAAAGCTGAAAATTCGTAAAATAAAATGTATCCATTTTTAATTATATTTTAAATTTATTCTATACAAATATTCCTATTTCCTATGTAAATATTCGTATTATTAGAAGTTTACTTCATTTCCCTTCAAGTTTGATTGCCGACTTTTTTATTTTTCACCTAAAGAAAAAAAAATAACATTGAATTTATGTGAGTTTTGTGTTATGCTTGTTTTTCTTCGTAAGGAAGCAAGTATATAACGTAGAAACAAACTTATCAAAGCCAAACTAACTTGTAGCAAGATCAAGGAGCTTACTGAAAGGAGTGTACCTCTGATTATATAATTCAAATAGAAAACAATATATGAAGCAAAATTCCAAGATAATCATCACTTGAACTAAGCACATGATATGGCTCTATAAGCAAAGTCTAAAGAGATACACATATCATTTTCCTGTAAAATGTTACATTACCAGATACATCAGAGGCAGCATCATAAGAAAGAATACAAAAGCACTGAAATGCATGCCAAAAGATCTTGCCATCTCTAAAATGAACATAAGGACAATAACTGGGTTGGGGATTCAACCAAGTCGCCACATACATGCTCATTTATCAAATTTACGGCTGTAGATATGGAAATAATCAACTACTTGAAACATAAGGATATTGCATATAGAAATCTAGGAAGTACCACTTATCGAGAGTTATATCTTAATCCTTGTTCTCCTGATCTAAATTAATCAGGGTATATTGCATTTATGCATAGAAGCACAGACTTCACACTGAAAAACATATGGATATTACAAAATCCTTTATAATTAAGGGAATCCAAAGTTGGTACCTAGATTTTATTAACAAAGCTGGTTGGTACCTAGATTTAGACTTTGGTCAAAAAATGACCAATCAGTAGCCTCATTAGAGAACTTGAGGATCATAACTTCAACTTTTTGTCCAAAACAATTATTTTGCAGATGACTCACAAAAGAACCATTTCAGAATAATGTTGAAAAACTCAATTATTGGGTATGTCTCTGCTCCTTGAGAATGCAAATTAAAAAAGATAACATCAGACAATGTCAAACGATGGGTTTAGGATTTCTACCTTGAGAATCACAAAATAGCAAAAAGGAATGAGAAAGAGAGAAACCAAAGACACATAAAAGGCCAGTGAATATCTCAGTTCCAAGGAAAAATAGCAACCCCGACATTTCTTGTCATTAAGTATTTAAACTTCATACACATGTGAATAATATGTAAATTATGAGCGACAAAATTTCTGTACTGCTGATTAGAAGTTGTGAAATGTCTCGGTTTATTACAGACTTACAGTAGAAAGATGAAAATTTTAACCACTGCATGCCAAAGTAGAAACAAAATATAAATAGGTCATGACAGTAGATCAACTATTTGTGATGCAATTATTTCTGTCTTCAACATTGCAACATCATATAGTCTGCAGTCAAAGGTTGGTTATTCCTACCTTTCAGGGATTTGAACTTCCTAGTTGGAAGAAGTGGACAACGAAAGAGTCACCTAGGACTATCCATACCATATAAGATTATTAACAATTATAATCAGGTACGACACCACATGGATATTATATGATAAAATAAACCAGTCATATCCAGAGGCTCTGTAACATATAAGATCCCGACACAAATAGCAAAGCATCCTTGAAAAGCATGAAATATTTTATCCAACCAAACGTAATTAACTAGAGAAGGAAAGCTGTGCTTCAAATGCATGCTATTTATAGAAGGTGTGGCTATCAAACCTCTAGAGATAACCTCAAAGATAAGTAAACCAAATCATACAACAAGAATCGACATTAACATATAACTAGAATTCAAAGTCATGATCCAACCAAGAACTTCAGCATTAAAGAACCATATCTAAATCAATAGGGAAGATGTACTAACTTAGCATGAGTATTCTCCAAGCAAATTAGCCTAGTGGTTGGGTAGTATAGTGCTCCATCAGGATGCCTAATGGCAGCTTCGATTCGATCAATGTCCATAGTACCATCAGGGTTGTTCTTCACGGTTCTTGGGTGCACACCACCGATGGTGGCAATACCTCCATTCTCATACACATGAATATGGGAATTGTCACCAAGGATGACCTCGCTGCCACGGACTTCACAGTGCGCAAGCACTGCTATAAGGTTACCCATGGTGCCAGAGGGAACGAAGAGCGCTGATTCCTTCCCCATAATCCTTGCGACCTCAGCTTCAAACTCATGGGCAGTTGGATCCGAGCCCAGGACATCGTCATCAACATCTGCACCCGCCATGGCGGTTCGCATTGCCTCGGTTGGCTTCGTCACAGTGTCGGAGCGCAGGTCCACCGTCCTTGTCACCATTTTGTGATGCTCTCAAGATGTAAAGATGCCTCCTTTCTACCTGCATTTAAGATATTTTAGCTGTAATTGCTCCCTATCATCATCAACCAAGCAAAAAGTGTAGGGACTAAAATTGAAGGTAATTCACTGCGACAAATGATCTTTTCTTGATCAAATCAAGAAGAAATGATGTAGAAAATCTGACAAACAGTTCATATGCTTAACTCGAATACCTACAAGGTGGCCGACACATCTCTCCAAATATACCACAGAGCCACCAAGAAAAGTAGCAACTTCAACAAGATAATTCAAAGGAAACCGGAAAAATGGGAAAGAAAGAAAGGAATGAACCGCAACAAAGAAATCGAACAACTAACAAAAACAAAAAAAAACTCGTCAAAATTCCATCTAAATGTCGAATCTTTTCAACTTTTCGTGATATGTTACCTCAATTTCCCTTCGAAGACACCCCCAAAGAATTTTTTTTTCGACAGAAAGCCTCGACCCTCCCGAAACCCCACCTTTATCCGACACCAAAGCGTACCAAACTAATCGAAAACATCCATAAAACCAACACCAAAACCCACGTACGTACCGAGAACGCAACACGCACAAAAGAGTAAGAAAGAAGGGAAACAGGGGAAGCCCCTCTGCTTCGAACCCCCTCGATGAACAGGTTCCTCCTTCCGCTGTGCTGCCACCACCACCGCCACTGCCAACAACCTACATAAATACACACGGCTCTCTGCTCTTTAAGTTTTCGCTTTTTGGTTCTACTTTTTTTAGTGTTGGCGCTGGCAACTTCGCAGGATTAGAAACGTTTGGTGTTTGGTGGCATGAAGCGTGGAGCGACTACGTGCTCTGTTTCTGACGTGTATGGGATGAGGAAGGACAGAGAGAGACGTGACAGGAAGCTACGGGGAGAGAGAGAGAAAGAGAGAGAGAGAGAGAGAGAGAGAGAGAGAGAGAGAGAGAGGATGCAAGGAAGAGAAGAGGAGAGAGAGACCTGGAAAGCAACTACGATCCGAAGATGTTGGCAGCAGAATGCGTCAAAAATGCATACAAATGGTGCAGCGGACAACAAAGATATATAATAGAATTTAATTTTTCTTGTCTTTTTTTTATTTTTAATTCAATTTCTCTTTGGAAAAAAATTGCACTTCCATTTTTCTTTATTATAATTAATAACAGAAATTTACAGTTACACTTTTTTCTAATATCATGAAAATCAAGAGATATTTTATGGTCAGTCCAAAAATATAGTATCCATTTATTATTATTCCTGAACAATTTTTTCTTTTGAGATATTTTTTCCTTTTGTTTATTCTCTTTTAAAATTCTTTAATCCTCCTATATTTTCTTAACGTACTGTTACTTTTGTGCAACAATCCTTATCCTTATATACTCGCGATCCAACTCAATAAAACAAAGAAAAATGTTTATTTTGTCTTTTAAACTTTTTATTTACTAGTGCAAGAAAATATTTTAAAGTTAGAAAAATGTTAGTTTTATTCTAACAAATGATTGTTTGATTCAATTTAATCATGAGAAATTATGTTTTGAGCTAAATTGTTATGAGAATTACATTAAGATTATGTAAGATAAAAAAATGAATTCTAAAATATCCTTTTGATACTTTTTAAATTAATTTTAATAAATATTTCCTGATATAGAAAATCACTAAATTTTTAACCCTTCAAAATATATATTGTTACTGTAACAAATAATTATTCAAAATAAAGTAACTACGAAATAAAATAAAAAAAGTAATAAGGGCAATATAAATAAAAGTAAATTATTGAGGAATGATAGTAGTGTTTATATGGAAGGCGAAAGGTGTATCTTATGAATTACGACATGAGATTCTTTCTTTTATGTTGATAGTGTTAAGAATTTGAAGTAAACAGTCAAAATTTTCAACTAGAAATAGCAGCTGCCATCTTTTATACATGGGGCATGATATTGATGGTTTTCTTTTTTTGGTCATTAATTGGCGGCATTTGTTGCTGTGTTAGGATAACGACGCCATGAGAAAGGAGGCAAACATTTGAATTCTAATTAATTTTTCGTAGTGCATTTTTATCATGATAATAAAATTATATTTATAAATTACTTTATTTTCTTGTATTGTCGAAATTTTAGGAAAAAAAGGTAAAATTAGTTTTCCAATTAAATAAGTTAACTTTATATTTGAGTCAAAACATGTTGAAGTGTGTCAACACGCCACCGTCGCCGGCGGCGGCGGCTGGCTGATGACTTGAACACAGAGGCGTGATCCACCAGAATACCACTTTGGAACTCCGGTGGTGCATTAAAGACATTATTATAATTTTTTTTTGGACAAACTCATCATTGTCCAGAGTTATTAATATTTGACTAATCCGATGTTCGGATGAGTGGCGGCAAAAAAAAATTATGATCAAATTGACGATTTCGAAACTCGAATTCGAGATTACTAACTCGCTCATCCCTCAATCCGAGAAACAAACTCGCTAATCATCTATATCAAATTAATTTTAATTACGGAAGAAGAAATTAAGAGTTGGAAGCTAAGAACAGGAACCCAAAGGATTTGCATTGCTAATGCCAATCTGAGCTGATGTTCTTATCCTCTGTATGTTGATCATTACCAAATTAATTATGCATCTTTATTTCATGCATGGCAGCATGAGAGATGCATCTAAATTTGGTTACAAATTGAGCACTTTTAGTCCAAAGGAAGGTTGACTGGCGTGATCAACGTCTACAAAGCATAAAGTTGAAGATAAATATCACATTTTTCAGAAGTGTAATGAATGTTTGAATCCGATAAAAAAATGTCGTATAAATAAATTTTACTAAACAAAGTTTCACTTTAATATTCTCATCTCTAATTAATTAGTAAAATGGTAAGATAAAAAAGAGAATATATTGAGCACTTGATGAGATATGAAGATGTAAAGTAGCAACATATATGCAAATTAACAAGTATATCATGTAAACTTTAAATTTTTGTTCAACTATGAATAGTGATTTCGATTGGGAAGTTCTACCAAAATTACCAGTGTCACATTTATTTTAACTGTTTTTACCTCCTAAAATTGAATTGCATGAATTAAAATCTAAAGTACATACGTGAGGATTCATTATACTGCTAATTCTGAAATGACCTTGTACACTTTAAACTTTGCTTTCTATAACTAATAATAAATTTAACAAGTATTTAGACGTAGGCATAAAATAAAAGTTACATGCTATCATAACAATTGTATAGTAATCAATTATATTGGAAAAAAAAACCTTATACATTCAGTTTGCATTTGTCCGGAGAATTTGTTTCTCTTGAAAGTAATTTTGTCATTTTTTTTATGATTGGCAAACAAGGTTGGTTGACATATATTTTTTTTAATTAATTACAAAGTTGTTTTTTTTTCATAAAAATGTTTTTCCAATTATTTTTTTGTATAAATAATCATTAAAACGTTTCTCTATTATTTTATGCACGACCGAATACAAGTTTCTCAAAAGAAAACAAAACTTTTCAGAATTTTTTATCTTTTTTTCCTCCACATTAAATATAATTCTCAATTCTTTTTCCAGAACACCTGTCTATACAAGGTTGGGGAGCGGTCGTCCAGAGAACTCAGGGTGGAGACAGTGGACGACCGGAAGACTACCAAGCTGAAGAGTGGACGCCCAGAGGGCTCAGGGTGGAGACAATGGACGACCAAAGCAGAAGGCAGTGGAAGAGTGGTCGATCGCAGGTTGAGAGGGGGCGACCAGATGTCATCAGGTGAAGACAGAGGACGTCCGGAGGCTTGTAGTGAAGACAAACGGGCGCCCAGGAGTCTGTCAGCTGAAAGCCGTGGAGGCTGAGGATCGGACGACCGCAGGATTGGCGGGCGACCGATGGAGACTGTCAGAGGTCGTCCGAAGTTTGAGGAAGATAGGAGTGGTCAACCAGGAGAACTGACAACAGGAGTTGGTGTGGGCGTTCGAGGAAACTGACAGGAGGTCAGTGGACGTCCAGAGACTGTCTAAAGTAGACAATGGGCATCCGAGGTTCCAAGAAGGAATCTGCAAACATCCGGACTCTGTCAGAGGAAGCTCTGGGAGGGCGTCTGAAGATCTCATTGGGAATGAGCGGGCGACCAAAGTACTAGCGGAGGGAGCGACAACCATCCAGAGGACTCGAGGGGTCAGAGTTGGACCGCAGGTGTCAGAGATGCTGGCACGAGCCCAAGTTGGTCGACCGTGAAAGTGCAGCAGGCGACCGAAGGATCTTGGTCTTCAGTTCTCAGGAGTGGGCGTCCGGGATGATGTGGTGAAGATAGCGGGCGGCCAGAGAAGCCGAAGAGGGAAGTGCACATGTTCCAGGGTGGTCGACCGTAGGTGCCACGGGCGACCATGGATCCTGAGGGATCTTCAA
>LTAE01005597.1:7638-27988 GCA_001647135.1 Pontederia paniculata
GTCCACTCTCGAGTGAAGCCATCTGTCAAGCTCCTTCGGTCGTCCGCCACCACCTGTGGCTGACCGATCTTGACTTGTCCCACTGTCTTCAACTGCTCGGGTCGTCCGCTGATTCCACTTCAGCTTCATGGACGCCCTCCTGGAGTTGAAGACACTCGTAAAGCTTCCTGGTCGTCCGCCACCACTGTGGCAGGCCTACTTTACATCGTGCCATCCTTCTTCTTCAACTACTCTGGTCGCCCACTGATTGCACCTCAATCACCTGGACGTCCACTTCTGGAGTTGAAGACCTGTCAAGATCCTTCGGTTGATCGACTTGACCTGTGCCACATACTCTGGCACACATGTGATCGTCCGTTGATTCTCCCTAAATCCTTCGGGCACCCACTGCTCCTCCTTGTGGATACTTCGGGCGTTCGCTAATTTCACATTGAGATCCTCGGACGTCCGCTCCCTCCTCTGTCAATACTTTGGTCGTCCGCTCACTTCCCAATAAGATCTCGGACGTCCACCAAAGCTTCCTCTGACAGGTCTCGGACGACCGCTCATTTCCACTGAAACCTTCGGACGTCCATTCTCATCTCTTGACATTCTCCGGACGTCCACTGACACCTCGCCAGATTCCTTGGACGTCCATTCCTTCTCCATTCAGATATCCTGGTCAACCGCTGCTTTATCTCTTCAGCCTTCGGACGACCTTTGACACCTCATCGGTCATCCGCTCATCCTGCGGTCGTCTGATCTCCAACCTCCATCAGTTCTGAAAAACTCCTAAACGCCCGCTTGTCTTCTCACCAAGACCCCGGACGACCTTTGTCTTCACCTGATGCTCATCGGTCGCCCGCATTTCATCTATGGTTGACCGATCTCCTGTCTGTCATCTGCTTTGGTCGTCCGCTGCTTCAACACAAGACCCTTCGGACGTCCATCAAAGCTTTGGCAATTTCCCGGTCGTCCATTGTCTTCACCCTGAGACCTTTGGACGTCCATTGCCTTCAACCTCAGATCTTCGGTCATCCACTCTTCAGCTTCGGATGACCTCTCCTCCGCTTAGCCAAGAACCTTCTTCGATTAAGTCTCTTCACTGGGCGTCCACTTCTCCTTGGACCGCCCATTCTCCATCCTCTAGGTTATAAGTGTGATTCTTTCGGTCGCCCACTGTTCATCATCTGGCGGCCTCTCTGTTCAGCCCATCTCTGTGGTCGTCCACTCTATATTTTTGGTCGATCGTTCAACCTTTGACTCCTCTTCACATGCATTCCCTTTCAATATTGATCAATCACTTCATCTGCTTAGGACGACCACTGGACACATAGAGTTCTTCTGATATGTCTTCTGTGTGCATAGGTCGTCCCTTCAATAACTTTGGTCGACCTATCATATTCTGAACCTGAATATCCTGTTTCAGAAATCAGCTCAACAAGTTCATTAGTTCAAGACTAAGTTTCCTCACAAATTTGTGATCATCAAAATAATCTCGGGATCCTAGATTCAATAGTGCTCAACCAAACCTGCAGGCAAATTTCATCCATATGAATATGTGGGCAAGGATGTCAGGCAAACTGTACCGGCTGATGAGCAAGCCATGAAGGTCATGCTTATTCGAATATAATGGCAAGATATGATAGTTGTATTGTCATATTAGGAAGTCAAGTCATAAGGATAATTTGTTATAATTTCACTACAAATGGATTTGTAGGAGTTTAAATTTGGTGTGAGAATTTGTAACTTATTTGTTTAGGATGTTATTTTTCTATTTAGTTAACATTTTATTTATCTTTAGAATTTGAGATTTTCTTAATTGTAGGAGTCAAGATTCAGGTCGCTATAAATAAGGGATAGATCTAACTTCAATTGAATCACCATTTGTAATCCTTATATGATAGTCTCATGGAGAAATCCCAATTGGGACGGCTTTCACTGTTCATTTGGAGTTTGAGGGAGGGAGGGTCTTGAGAATCCTTGATGATCTTTCCTAAGGGGGTCTCGAGGGATATTTTGTCTGTAATTCTTCAACTATGAATAAATATTTATTTCTACAAGATGACATAGCTCAATGGATGGTGAACCTCGTTAAATCTTAATATCCTCTTATGCATGTGATTTCTTCTCTCTCGCATAATTGCAACAAACTCATATTAGAGCAACATGTCTCGATACCACATATAACAATTTCTTTTGCCGATTGAACTTTAGTCGATTGCATTTCACTCGTGAAGTCCACATTAGATTATAGGAAACAACATGGGAAGACTCATAATGGTGTCGTTTGGTAATTAGAACTTGAGTTCTCCGAAATTCAATGAAGTTTGATTTGATAAATTTATTATAATCATATTTTGATGAATTAAAATGTAGTGATTATAAATAGATTCTAATGGGTGTTTGGATAAAAAATAAAAAATATAAAATATAAAATATATTCTTAATAAAAATAAAAAATAATAGAATTCAAAAATTATAGTAAATAATATAATGAATTAATATCATCATAAAATAATTATCTAAAAAATATCAGTTACAATTATTAAAAAAATAAAAAATAATCTCAAAAATTAATTTTTTTCATAAAAATATCTTTTAGAAAATATAGGTTAAAAATATAGTTAGTTAATTAATAATTTTATAATTATATCATTATGTTAATATAAAAATAAAATGTATTTATATAAATAAAATTTATAATAATAAATAATTTGTATTATAAATTAAATATAAGATAAATATTTTTTTTACAAAATAATAATGAATAATATAACAAAAATATAGTGAGATAATTAATAAATTTATAGTTATATTATTAAGTTAGCTCAAAATAAAATTTATTATTTTAAAATAAAAATTCAGTAAAAAATGAAGGGAAAACAATTGTTGGAACAACAACATTAATATAGCAAAACTGACGATTAAAACTCCGAGTCACATCTTTTGAGAGAATTGAGTGAAACTTAATTAAGATTAGCTATGTTCTGATCAGATTTTAATTGTCAAACAGTACTGCTACTGTTTCATTCCTAGCATAAACCAAAATTATTTGAATAATGTAAAGAAAAATATTCGAGTGATCCAATCAAGCCCAAAATTGCATTTATTGGACTAAGATATAACACTAACAACTTTCATACTAAAGTAATCAATTCAAAACTCATTAAACATCTAAATATATGATAAGATCGTTTTCTAAAATATATGTGGTACGTCATCATTTTGTCGGCATTATATACGTATCTTGCGTCGAAAAAAAAATATATAGCGTATGGCTTTTTCCACATGAGAATATGTATTCATGTAAATTAGTTCATTGTTAATTTTGTGCATATGTACGAACACACAGGTAAATTGACTTTGTTCCTACATGATACTTGCACATTTCGTTTGACATGTTCAGCTGATTGATTAGCAATTTGCAATGTATGTTAATTGTTGCTGGATTTAATTAAATTTGCCAAAATAGACTTGCCAAGTCTTCTCTCCATGATAGTTGCTTCATTGCATGAGTCATGTTTCTGGTGTACACCATGTAGTTGGAAGCAAACTCATGCCGTATGCTATGACCGTGGAAACATTGATTAGTAACCAAGTCAATCTTTAGGAGTGCATTTTATCGTTCTTCATAACTCATAAGTTTTGCCACTTTGTAAGGTAAATTTTATATGATCTCCAAACTTTCAATGATGACAAATTTTGTATAGGGCAGAGAGCGTGTAACGCATTTTTAATGTATTATGTGTAGCGCAATAGAAAATAACGACACTATCTATATAAAAAAAATAAAATATTATTTATTTGTACAGAAGTGCATTGTATATTTCTTTTTTTTATTTTTTATTATTATTTCTTATTTTCGAAACTTCTTCCAGCTTTGAATTCATTTGATTAGCTAATTGCTGGTGTTTCAATTTTCTTTTCCTGACAAGGTGAGTGTGGCCCATCAAAATATATAACCTACAAGTTGTCAACATAACTTTATAATTTCATAAAAGGAACTAAAACACTAACTGTCAAAAGGACTCCGGAGGAAAGAATTAGGAGACGATTCGAATATAAAACGAAGTTAAGGAACTAAATTCTTAAACAAATAAAAGTTCTGAAAACATAGGAGAAATTAACTCTCACTTTGCATTAACTTTAATAATCAAAAGATTTATTTGCCTCAACTAATTCTATTTGAAATTTGGAGATTCAAACTTAAACCTTGACCAAGTCACTTCGATTTCGCCCTTTGACGGTAGCATAAACTCTTTGTGATATATTTTTATATAATATAAGACTGATCATGAAATGACACTAATAGAATCCAAACATATAATCAATGTACTTTGGCAACATGCATATATCCTGCGTTGAACAAATGGATGTGGTGGTTATCTGACTTTTCTAATTAACATACTTCTTCAGCGTGAGAATTGCAAGTAAACAACATTTGTGATTGATCCGTTTGGCCGCTTTTTTCAAATGGGTGATCCAAATTTTATTGAAATAATACTAGTTATTTACATATAACTAAAGATAAAATATGAAAAAATATTCAATATACCATGTGAAATTGCATATTTATTTATAATTATAGTTTTACTTTACCAAGATATAATATTACTTGTAATGCTTTTAATTTATTTTCTATCTAAACTATTTCAATTTCTCTTTCCCTTCCGTTTTTATATTCAATTTCCAGTTAATAACTCTTCATTTATTTTCTTAATCCTTCTTCAATTTCCACTTTTCCTATCTTCATTCTTTTTCATATCCCATATTTATTTTTTCTTGTTTCATCTTTTCTTCTTGCCTTCTTTTTTTAAAATTAAAATTGTAAAACTGGTCAATCTATTATTTAAATTTAATTAAAAATTTATTCCCTTTTCATGTTCCGATATCACTTGTCATAGGGTGTTAGTGCGAAGACAATCATGTGCGATATCTAAGCGAACAGGGTGTCTAGACAAGCCTGGATGAGCGAATTTGAGTATGTGGGTAACGAAAGTCTTAGGGCACGACGAGGCCCCGGAAAGGTGTCGTGCGGAGAGTCTTGCATGGGGCGTCAAGATGGGTGTTTGGCGGAGCTTGAGCGAATGTTCTGATGGATCGTAGGGCATCGACGGGGCGGTGTCGTCCGGGACGTTTTGCACGGGGCGTCAAGACGGGGCACTTGAGCGGCAGTGATCCGATGGAACACGTGGTACTGACGGCGCGTGCGGGACATCTTGCGCGGGGCGTTAAGATGGGCACATGAGCAGCAGCAATCTAGGGCACCAACGGGACGGTGACTTGCAGAACGTCTTGCGCAGGGCGTCGAGACGGACACTTGTGTGGTACCGTTGTGATGGGACACGAAAGCAAATGTTTGGCTTACTCCAAAACGGAGATCTATTTATACATAGAGCGTCTTGAAGCGTTTGGTCACAGTACAGGGCGTCTGTCCCACTTTTGAGGCATAGGATGAGGTGTAGGGATAACATGCCATGTGAAATTGCATATTTATTTATAATTATAGTTTTACTTTATCAGAATATAATATTACGTGTAATGCTTTTATTTTTTTTTCTATCTAAACTATTTCAGTGTCTCTTTCCCTTCCGTTCTTATATTTCATTTTCCAGTAAATACCTCTTCATTTATTTTCTCAATCCTTCTTCAATTTCTAATTTCCTATCTTCATTCTTTTCCATATCCCATATTTCAAATTTTCTTGTTTCATCTTTTCGTCTTGCCTTCTTTTTTAAAATTAAAATTGTAAAATTGGTCAATCTATTGTTTTAATTTTATTAAAAAACTTATTCCCTTTTCATGTCCCTTGAATTAAGCTTCATTTATTCATCTCCAAGATTTGATATCTTCATATTTTTATTTTCCTTCTTAGATGTTTATTTACATTATCTACTCTTCTCTTTTTTTCTTTATTTATTTTTTTCTCTTTCTCTTTTCCACTAGCATCTACTTCTTTCTTATTTCTTCCCCCTTTTTCCAATGATTTTCCTTTTTCAAATTTACACATGTAATTCGAAATGCTGGATTGAACTGGTTTGACAGATTCAATCAAATTCAAAAGTTGGATCCAGTTCAATCTGATTTTTATAATATCCAAATTTGCAATAAAACTATAAATGATACGCACTTATGCTGATTCGTGGTTGAATTGATTGACAAACTGGCCGGTCTAATCAGATTTTAAAAATCCTAATGGTTTTATGTGCCGTGGACATTTATTGGTCACAAGCTACCACTAATATAGATTTAAAGTTCTTACTCTTCTAAAGCCTAACATTATCACACTCATAAATTGTGATACAGATTTATATAGAAATAGTTTGAAAAGTGTTCTTGGGGGGATTTTTTTAATGATTTTCAAAATAAAGGGTTCAACGGAGATGCTACCTACTTAAATAGATAGCATCGTACTACTTACTTTACCAACCGTATGATGTTAGATATACGATAGATCTAATAATTTTTAACAAACTATTTAAGAAAGAAAAAATCTTATATTCATCATATATTTAATATCTTATGGTGGATATGATAAATAGTACGGTGCTACTTACTTAAGTAGGTAGTACCTCTATTTTTTTTCCAAAATAAATTAGCTATGTAAAGAAGAATACTGAGTCGAACAATGAGCGATTCTGTAGATTAAGATGTGAATCTGCTCGCGCACCAATTGAGGCTTGTTTAAACTTTAAACATGTTGGTGGGTTGTCAAATGGGTTATGTTCTGTCATTCATCAGGACTATGAGTATTACACTTCTAAGTTGGAGGACAACATATTCTTTTTATTTGGTAGCACTAATATTCATGAAGCTACCAATTCCCTAACCAATCTAATTGAATGGTTGGGACGTTGATCGAGTTCTCACTAGTTTCACCAAATCCATATGACGTTTGACGGAAGCAATATAAAACTCAAACTTAACTTGGGTCATATGACCCCAAGTTCACAGGTTTTAAATTTTTTGTCTTTGGAAAAACTTTTCAGTTCCGCAAAAGATTGGAATCAATTTTTTTTTACGTGACTATTTTTTTCTCTTCCTTAACTTCTAATTATATTTATTAATTTTTATATTTGTTTAATATTATAACTAGAAGATTTTTAATTATTTTTAAAACTAAATTTAACGAAGTATTTTTATTGTTTTTATATTTCTCATAAATTAATTTACTTATTTAACTTTTCAATATATTTTTTATTTTTCTTAAATTATAATTTAAATATAACAAACTATTTTATTGTGTTATACATAATATTTAATTTATATTATTTATAATCATTTAAGTACATCCATAGAATTGATCTATTAAATCTAAGTTCTCGAAAAAATCGGGACTTAAGTTCCCATGGCCAAACACTACCAAATATGAAAAGGAAATCTTGAGGTGCATTTTATTAGATTGATGATCATGTTGTTTACCAAGTCATGCAACATGTGATAGTTTAATAGCTAGTGACAATGACCTAATTGGAAGCTCATGCCGTATTGTATGCCCTATTTCTCATGGACTTTTGACGTAGATATTTGTGGGACAATAATTAGCGATACACGCTACTAGGCAGCAAATTGTACATTAATGATGCATTTCTCCGACGTCTCGGCCAATGAGGCTGAAGCTGAAATTGATGCCTTCTTCACTTTATATGAGCCGTTATAATTTTTTTTTTTCAATTTGGCATCTTGTTCACAGTATATCAGAGTTGAAATTGTTAGCATTTTTGTTTTTATTTGTGTTAATTTGCATATAAAATAATAATTTTTCACGAATTTTTTTTCTTGTTTTCTTGTGTTAGGCTATTATAAAAATCTGGATCAACGAATTAAAATATTTTTCTTGTTTTCTTTTATCCCATAGTTACATATAAATGCTGCAAAGCACTGATATACCTGGAAAAGTCACGATTACTAATCTCAGACTTATTTCCAGCATTACTCCTCTCCTTATATAATTATTTAGATCTGTGAAATGCTCCGCATTAAGAATTGTTCTTATATAATTTAAATTTTATGAAACAAATTAATTATATTAATAGCAATATTGCCATTATTAGTTCAGCGAAGATCCTTTCTTAATTTGGTTTTCATACAAACAATTTTCAAAGTTCAAACCAATGTTTTAAAATCCGACCCGGACATCTACCCGGATAACTCGACGAGTTAAGTCGGACCGGTCGGACTGATCGAACCGGATAATAATAAATTAATATAAAATATAAAATTAAGTATAAAATCATAATACATGACCACATATTATTGATATAATAATACGATATTTTTTTTCTAATTCACAATTTGTAATAGTACTTAATTATCAAAGATAAATAATAAGATAATTATAAAATACTAATAATGACAAAGTAGATTATTTAGCTTTGAAAAAAACTAAACTTCTGGATTGATTATTTAAGATAATTATTAAATATTTTAAATTGATTCATCAATTTTTTTTATTTAACGTAATTGTTTCAAATCTTACTTATATGACAAAGTAGATTATTTGGCTTTAAAAAATTAAACTAAACTTCTATGAAAAAAAATATTTTTTTTTGCCGGGTTGGTCAAACCCGCCGGGTTGAGCGGTTCAACCCGGGTTTAGAGTGACACATGGTCCATTTTAGGCTTCGGACATTGGTCCGACCGGTCCGACCGGCCGGGCCGGGCCGAATTTTACAACCCTGATTCAAACTCTAAGTAATAGTTAATGATTAAAAACGTTCCAACTTTTTTACTTTCGCAATAATTGATCATGTACCTCTTCTAATGAATAACAAGAGTCACCTTCTAGCCACTCCCAAAACTTTAATGTCACTTTTTTTTATCAATTGTACCCATATTTATTCTATATATACTATTAAACAACATCATTAACTTCTCATAAAATTAGCATATTCTTAAAAAAGTTAATAATATTATATATCCTTTAATACTAATCAATTTTTTTATTACTATTTATTTACTTCACTATAATTAATCATTATATATATATTATTTATATAATTTCTTATAATATTTTTCCTATTATTACCACAGTTTTTATGATAAAATATATTATCTTATTAATATTTATTGTTTTATTGCACCTAAGTATTTATCATTATAATATATTATTTATATGAGTAATTTCTAATATTATTTAGATTAATTTTTATAAATAAATTAAATAAATTATTATTTAGTTTTTATCATTAAACTTAGTATAGATATCAAATTTTAGATATCCTAAAAAGTAACGCGAGTAAGTGAATATATTTTGATTACTACATGTGTGTAATATTTTTTGAAAAAATAAAATATAAGATACAAAAGAAATTATTGAGAAGATGTAATGTATGAATAATAAATAATTACATCTTATGCTTTATTTCATAAAAAAATGTAATGTACTTCTAATAAAAAAATTATATTATACGCTCATAAAAAATGTATGGTATTAACAAAAAAAGATATTATAATGTATAGCTAAGAAAATATATAAATATTATAATATAATAATAAATACTTAGTTGTAGTGAAGTAAATAAATAATAATACTTTTTGATAAAAAAATCTGGTTGATATTAAAAGGGATAAAGTATTAATCTACATGATTGACTTTATTGGAAATAGATAACTTTTAAGAAGGATTAATTAAGTTATTTATTAGTATAAAGTATAGAAAGATACAAATAGGTAAGAATGAGTGGCATTAAAATTTTGAGTTTTGTTATATCCTCCTAAACTTTAGCCTAATAATCTGCCTAACACCTCATAATGGCACACAATGTAAATTAATCAATTTTATGGGATATTTTTAATATGTGAGTATTAGGAGGATAAAAAAATTTTGTAAGATTTTAGGAGTGACGCTTATCAATTGCAAACAAAGTGCATTCATTACATACATACAAATAATACAGATAACATTACATGATCACGGGTTCACGACACTCTCTCCAAGAATTGGCTAAAACAACCTCTATATGTAATTAACTGCTTTACCCATACATGAGCTATATTAATTTATGCGCACATCATTCAAGAGATACTGCATAATCAATTAAACTTGAGAGATAAAACTCAAGTTATCACTCCTCGCTGTGAAGCTATGATTGTATGAATTCTGACACCATGTCGATCAACTTCCCAGTCACTGATTCAACCACCCCCGCGGTAGCCGCTGCAGCAATCAAAGAGCCATCCTCACCACCTTGTGTTTCGTCACGATCAGCTCCGGCAACTTTAGCAGAAGAGACTTCATGAAGGGCTGCAAACAAAGCTACTATGAAGCAGGAATCCACGTTTGGGCTCACAGCCACCCCAAATGCTTCGTCATCTTTTGCTTCACTTGAAAACTTGCACTCTTCGCTCATCTGCATTGTTTATACATATGACATGAATCATTACATACATGTAATTAACCTTTTCTTAGTATATTCATTGTTAGTTTGCCAGTATGTTGACCCTTAGTTAATGTATATATATATATATATAATATATATAGTCAACTAGACAATGATTTAATTAATTAAATTCACGAAGTCTAAAGTCTTCGTTTACGGTGTAAACTAATATATATAATCAACTGTCTAGTTGACATGTACAGGACAAATAAAGTCAAGCATACAATAATATTAGCACTTTATTCTAAAAATAGAGTCAAGCACACATTAAATTGGTCTAATTGGATCATTGATAAATGTATAAATATTGGAGTGAAAATTAGATTAGCTGTACTCCTAAAGAATGAAGAACCAAGCTAAATTTTGATATTTTATTTTGCAATGGCCTAAACATATTTATTTTAAAAATAATATTTTCTTTTTTAAAAAATAATTATCATATTCTCATATCTCATCCCTGGAATATTTGTTTATTAACAAAGTCCAAAATAAAATATTTTATGTTAAAAATATCTACTTATACTTTTTAACATATATTCCAATGTTAAACGTCTCTGTAATATTCTAACTTTCCAAGTGGATTAGGCCATCTTGGATACCGAGGGTTAGCATGAAGAAAAACTGAAAGGGAATAGCACCTCTGCTACTATCTCTGTGGAGTCCCCTCTGAATACTGAAACCGCTTCGTAGTTGATGTCCCCCCTGACCTTAAAATCACAAAAATATTGTTGGCTATTAGCAGCTAAGAACACGTTCACCTCCCCTTCGGAAGCCTTCCTGATTTTGAACAGCAAGTCCTTTGAATCGCTGCTATTACCTTTGAAGACGTCGAACACTGAATGTGACGTCTTGTGCTGAATGCATGGAACCCAATCATATTTCAATAAGCAAGAACTTTGAAACAGGCTATATACACGAATATGATACATGTATTTTATATATGAGTTTTAGGCACAAGAAATGAATCTTGTCATTAATGAAAATTTATGTTTTTGCGTGAATCTAAATCAAAAGAAAAAAAGAATTCTACTGCAAATTACCTCTGATTGCACCAGCAATATTGGCTGGTCGGAGGGATCCAAGACGAGCTTCCTGCCTCTCATGGTAAAGTGATGGCGTTCAATCCTGTACATGACGTTGCCATCTGCGTCTACAACAGCAACGTGGCCGCTCTTGACGCCGGGGGCCTTCTTGGTGAACGTGAGATCGACGAGACGTGGACCACAGTATTGAGGGCCGACGACGATGGTGACACCGCCGGAGCCTTCAACCAAACAATCGCCATTCCATCCCACTTCCATCTCCCTCTTTAATTTCTTTCTCTCCTCGAGGTATATACACTCTTAATATGCTTCAAGATTTTTTGTCATAACACGTACGTTTCTTCCGTAGTCTATATATAGTATGGAAAAATGAAGACATGTTATCCTATATTTTTTCTTTTCTAGTTTTATTATTCGCAATAAAATTAGTATATATCATATGTTGAAAAAGGTAGATAACACATACTTCTTAATTAAATAAAAGTATATAGATATCGATTTCTCTCTCTCTCTCTCCATAGGAACTAACTCGATATGCTTCGATTTTTTTCGGTCGTAACACGTTTTTTCAATAATCTAATATGTATTGGAGAGAAAGAATTCAAGAAATGGGTATAAGAAAAATAACAAACTATAAATTGACAACTAAGTTTAATTAGCTGATGAAATTGTATTCTTAATAAAAGTTCGTAGTCTTAGATTAACTTTTGGAATAATTTTAACTAAAAATTATCTTTTTATTGTATTCCAACACTGAATCGTTATATAAATTAACAGAATTACTATGCGGGAGCCCATTGGGCAATCCTACTAAAAAAATTGAGGGTAGAATGACTTGCATTGAAAGGTCAACCCTACTCTTTGTACATCAATGGGCTAATATCGAAAAAATAAATTATTGACCCGTTGACCAATCAACATGGCAGCAAGCTACGTGTGCTATTTATTAGACACTGAAATAATTGTCAGACCCAGTTGAAATGGATCAATAATAGTTTTTTTATTTCTGAATGAATTTGTTAATCAGGATAAAAAAATTGTGGATATACGCATATGTAGAAACATAAAAATTATATTATATAGGACTCGATCATTTATTCGACGCAATGTTGTCATAAATCGGGCATGACAGGAAAATGCTAGGTAAATAAGTCTACGGATTTTTATTTTGAATATATGCATATATTTGTTTGTAGAAAAATAACAAAACCACTACGAAATATTATCAAATGAAAAATTCAATACAGTAAACTCGTAAGTTATCAAATTCAGAAAATTACAGGGCCAAACTTCCAAACTGTAAAAAGTATGTAAGTTGCATTTCATCCAATAAATTACATTTTAATATTTAAACTCCTAGGTTGTGTAATGAACAAAATTCCAAGATCAAACGAGTATTATGATTTTATTTATAAAACATAATAATGATTACTTTTTTTAGAAACAAAATATTGAACTGATATAATCATATAAATAAAAAAGTTTAACATAAAAAAGGTGGGCACCAGCGGTGGCAACACGATGAGGTAGAAGTCACTGATTATGTTTTAGAAACAAAATATTGAACTGATATAATCATAAAAATAAAAAAGTTTAACATAAAAAAGATGGGCACCAGCGGTGGCAACACGATGAGGTAGAACCGTAGACAAGAAACTCCAACGACGTTAAAGGCCATTTTATCACGTGCGGCTCAAAATGATTCTGTATATATATAAGATCTTACACGAAAACTAATCTAGCAATTGATTGGATATTGACAGCGATCTGATAGCTATAGAAATTAATTAATTAGTTTTGACTTCTAAAGCTAGTCCAACGAGCTTAAACTAGTATAAAAATGATTAGCTCACAAAATTAACACAAAAAGTAATATGGTTACGTGGTAATTTACGTTTTCCGATGCAATTAGATTGTGTTTGCAGACAAGTGCGATTGCCCTTGATAATCTATTAATAATGTCGGCACGATAAAAAAAAAGTTATATTTATACAATAGGAAAGAATAATTGATTTTGAATCAACATTCTCAGTAACTATTATTTGGATTCAAGCACATAAAAATTTTAACTAAATTTAAGTTAAGTAAAATCTAATTAATTTAAATTTTTGAGTTGAAAATTAAATTGTATTTGTAACGTTCTCAAAAGTACACTCCATTATCTGATAGATGCATTTTCAGAGACGTCATTGATACATACTTATTTGGCATAAATCTTCAACTTAAAATATAGATTTTGTCTCGTTCAAAAAATTGATACAATCATTGCGAAAGATAAAATACAAAAATGGAATAGAAATAAACATGCATATAAACATATGTAAAAGTTTTAAATATATGTCAATATGTGAGTCTCACCTCTTACTAAGAGATGGTTAGATTTGACGCAATTATAAATTTGAAATGTAAATAATTATAATTAAAAATCATGATTTATATTTATGCAATAGCTTTTTTTTTGTTTGGATATATATATATATATATATATAAATATAATTTTAGAAAGTGAATTACGATTGAAATTAAAAACTTTTTGTAAATGTTTAGATAGAATAAAAATATTATCTTGTATTCATAATCAATTAATTATTTAATTATATAGACATTCTGTAGTAATATATATTATTTAATTCATTTAAATAATCTATCTTATTTAGATAATTTGTATTTTAGCATTTATTTTTCTACATATATATTTTATAAGATTTTACTATAATAATATTAGAATTAATTTTAATATAAAAGTATTATCTATGTTATTTGGATATGTGCTATTATGTTAAATTTTATCATTAGTTTTAAATTTAATTTGATTTGTTATATACTTTATTTTAATATTATTAAATTTATTATTATAAACTTATTATTAGTTATTTTAAACTTGTGATGTAAATGTTAATCAAATAAAGTTATTATTTATTATTAAATTTTAATTATTTTATTATTTGGATATTTAATTTTAACCAGATATTATTTAAATTAGGACATATATTATTTGTAAACTTTTTCAAAAATATTTATAAATTGATATTTATATCTAATTTTATGTTATTATTTTTATATCTTTTAAAATCTATAGTTCTATATTTAACCATTGTGTGTCTATAAGTAACGTTTTTTATATTATTAATTCTTTTTATATTTCAGCATCTTATTATCTTTATTATATCATATTTTGTTTCTAGTTTTATATTTTAAATATATTAGAAATTAATCTCCTATTCTAAAAAATAATATATATATATATATATAATTTTTTTTCATTTTATGAATAGATTGTTTATTTAGTTATAAAATCCTCTCTTTCATCCATTACTTCTTTTGGAGCCTTTACACCCTTCACTTCGTGGCCCCCACCTTCCACTCTCTCAACTTCTCTCTGCCATTATTGTGTGGCCTGTGGGCCCCAATTGATTTTCTTATGTTTCATCTCACTATCAAGCTCCTCAAACGTAAACTGCTGGATTGAGGAAAACAAATTCCATAAACCTTGTAGCTTATTTAATTATGATTGCAGCATTCTAAAAATACAAGAAAATGCAAGTACAGTGAAAGCCTTTACAACAATTGTGTTTCAGCCAACCAACTTATTCCTAATTGTTACATGAGTAAAACTAAATTCATAATAAAAAAATATAATTTAGTAACATATAAAGAGATATAAAAGAAGAGACTCTAATTATAATGCCTCAATAACATCATCCTGCCACGTGGCAGAATGCCCTCTTGAGAGCGCTACACATCATACTTAACATTGACTTTATTGTTGACTAATAAAACTAGTAAACAAAATGCAAAAAAAAATAAAAATAAAAAATAAAAAATATTTTCATAAAATAACATAAAGTGAAAATCTAACATAAATGAATTATCTCCAAAGTATTTAATACAACTCGATAAAAATATTAAGACATGAGAACAGACACTAATAGAACCACTAGACATGTGTAAAGCCAAGCACCACGAGCATTAGTCGTCGTATACACCACCAGCATCCTATAACTGCAGACTGCTCATCTGCAAGATCCAATACAAGATAAAAAAAATATCCATGAGTTATGAAGTCCAGTATATAAGGCAACAATAGATAAGTATGACATGATAAATAAAAATACAAAAATAAACTAATGATAAAATTAAAAAAAAATTATTCCTTTGTTAGCTTATCTTTCATAATCTTGATAATCATCTTATACATACTTATTTTCATCATCTTTACATGCTTTCATACATCATATTTTCTTTCATTTTATCATTTTTAACATATCATCTTTCATAACATTGGCATCAAGAGTGAGCTATGACAAATAGTCAAACATCAATCACTATAACCATACTTTACATAAGGAGTAAGCTATGACTATAGTCAAACATCAATTACTCCACATCATCATCGTTTTTTACTTTCTTTAATCATCTTACTTTTTCATCAATCAATCATACTTCATTTCATCAATCAGTAATAATCATCGATAATCTAATCCTCTAATTCAATATGCAATGTAATAATTACTCCAAGTGGTTCTCTTTATTATTCTTGACTTATCACATTGGTGACTTTGAAATGACTTTGTGGGTTGTTTTGGTGATTTTCAATTGCTTATGAGTCTTGGAGGTCTCGTCATAGATCAATGAGGGTGCACAAGCCATGACCACATGGGATGCTCGAGTAATCCTTTCATTGCAGAGGGGGAGTAGCCAAGCAACAGGAACTGGGTGACAACTGTCCTACCCGTCCTATCTTTAACATCATGCGCTCTCGCTCTCAGAACTTTAACGATATATGGCGACCTCTACATTTAATTTAGGTGAAGCATGATTACCCTTTATCTTGTCCACATAATTAATCCTTAACATTAAAAATAACTATCATCATTAGCATAACAACAGCTACGTCACGGGCCGTGTCGGTCATGAACATTGTCTGTGTTCGGTGCTGAATTCTATCTCGTCACCTGGACGTTTCAGCGAGTTGACGCGGGCTGTGTCGGCTAAAGACACGGACTGTTTTCATCTTTTCACATTATTTCAACAAAATAAATCTCTTAAGACGTGGGTCATTTTCACGACGTATCAAAATAGGGTTTACTGTTTAACTTCTTTGGGCAACGCGAATCGTGTTCGGTTCAACGTGGGCCATTTCATACTTTATTCTTTAACTTATTCTTAAATATTACTTTATTCTATGACACGGTCCTAATGTCGGGCAATGCAAATCATGTCCTGTATAATCTTAGTTGTGTTCAACAGAATGGTGGCACTAGGGTTCATTCATGTTAAGACACGATCGTGCCCAGGGTAGGACACGAGCAGTGTTTCGTCGACACGGTCAAGTACGTGTTGTCGTCGCGGTGTCATCTCAGCGGATGCGGTCATTTTGACAAACGCGGGTTGCGTCAGAGGGGACGCGGTTCGTGTTCCATCATTGTATTCTTAATTAGGGTCATTAGATTATTGTACAAGAAATATTACATATTTTGACTGAATTAATCTATTCATCTAGGCAATAATTCATGTATTAAACAACTTAATAATCATATTAAATCAGCATTATCTAGCATGAACCATAACATGCAATTTATAAATCATATCATCCTATCTATTGGGATCCGCCTATTTACATATCGAATCTCGTAGGGTTGTTCTTCGGTCTTCAACTGCATTTTCTTAATGTACAAGAAATAATACTCCTCGTCTCCTTCATATTCTCCTAATACTTGGGCATAGTTCTAGGATGAAAGAAAGGAAGAAAGAGATAGAGAGAGAAACCCTAGGAGAGAGAAATCTTACCTAGGCACCTGGTGGAAGAGGAGAGAAGGGATACTACGATGACTTAGGCAAAAGAATGAAATTCCTCTCCTCTCATGTCTATTTATAGGGGTGTACTTATGGTTTTCTTAGTTTAAATCAAACTCTAATTTAAAATTGAACTATGAGATTTAAACCAACTAAATAATCTTATCTAATTAATTCTCGAAATTAACTGGCTACAATATTTGAATTTAAATATTCAGACTCACTATTTGAATTTAAAAATTTGGACTGCCACTTGGACGCCTCAACACGGCCCGTGTTCCATCCGAATATGGCCCGTGTTGGGCTATGTTGTCAACACGACCCGTGTTATAATGCAACACAACATGTTTTATGTGCGAGATGTTACACTAATGTCCATGTGTTGCAATATCATCGTGAGTATTCTATGCCGCACGTGCCTCCATCATAAATTGTCTATAGAATTGAATTGTAGAAAGATGTACTCTCGTGAACTATGACGCACAATAGGTGAACAAAAAAAAATTAAATATATAACATAATGACGTATTGATATAAAGCATAATAAAGAATGTTCCATGTAATCGAATTATAGATTATTCGTAATAGATGAATAAAGATTCATCTAAAATTAAATGATTAATGATTATAACAAATCATCATTACATAGCATCACACTTATATCAACTACATTCATCAGTATCATCGTCATCGTACAACAAATAAGGACATGATCAAATAGTGGATAATGCTTTATTTTATACTTCTAATGTTATATAATAATTTAATTTACTTTCATTACATCAGTTTTATCATATGGACTTCACTTTCATCATCATCATTGCCTACTTACATCATATACATTTTACTTTCATCATTATTGATAACTTAATCATATGTACTTTACTTTTATCATCATTATATAACTTACATCATCATTAATTCATCATTAAAATTTGTCTCTTTATTTATGCTCATCGCTGCATTTAGTGACTAGCTATTTTGGGTGACTTTGAAAAAGGAGTGCTCATTATCAGGTTAGCACACACTATGGATTGTCAAAGGTAAATGATTGATACATAAACCACGACGATGACCTCTTAGGGGAAGGATGTTCGAGAATATTTTTCTATTGCATGAAGGGGAACAATCCATAAAAGAGAAACTAAAAAGTTCCACTACAGTTACACTACGAGTCCCTATCATCATCATCATTATAATATAACTTTACTCACGACAATCAGCACGCAATAACAACCACTTTGTTAAATAATGCATTTTTTTTCTCTTACATATAATGCATAATGCATTATGAGATCAATCATAAAGTATAGACATCTTATTATGAACCAATAATAATTAGAGATCATAAGAAATCTCAAGAACCTATGTATCATCACACCATGGACTGATAATTTAAGGTTATATAAAGTTCTATAAGATAAACATCATCATAATATAAATATATAATGATCAATATTCATATAAAATCTAATAACATTAATATCATCATACCTTATGGCACATACATCATATTGTATGAACCAATAATGATAAAAATTCATAAAAAATCTTATACACAAATATCATCATGATATGAACAATATAATAATCAAGAAAAAAGTCTTACGATATAGGCATCATCATAATGTAAACCAATAATGGTCGAGGTTCATATAAGATCTTATGATATTAGTATCATCATACAATTACTTCATACTTATTAATTCAGGATGACAAAAAAGAATTGAACGATCATATAAAATTATTGATCATGCCAATTAGAAATATAATAAAACAAAATATTTGAGCATTCATATCGAAAATCATCACATAGTAATGAGATGATTAAACCACTTAATGTAAGAGTTCGGTAGGACATTAACTGACCCAAAATTTAATATCAAAGCATATTTTTCATATATATGAGGGATTATTTGGCTATCATATAAATTATAACATCTCATTATGAATTTGAAATAATAACATAAGATATTTCACAATTTATATAGGCAAATAGTCTTAAGAGCTAAAAAATAAATAATATGATTCATCATAATTATGAACATACAATATCATGAAAATTCAGTTGTAACATATTGGCAATAATTACATAACAAATATAACTCTTTTAAAATAGTTTTAAATAAGGCATTAATTTTCAACCTTAAACAAATTTAAGATATCATCAATAAAAATTCATTACTTTACACATAGGTATGCATTTAAAGTAATTCTAATTTTCATTCAAAATAAACTTTCAAAGAATTGACATATAATTTTTTTATAGTTTATCTCCTTATCATTTATCCTACAATATTCCATATCAGTTTCGTATTGAATTGTGACAACATAATATTCATAACTTCTTACAAACTTATCCTTTTTGGGTCATTATAAATTCTAATACAAGAGTACACATGCATCTACCTACTCCATAAATTTTAGATAATAATTCCACCATTTCCATTTATAACATATTTTACAAGTCGAACATGCCACATTTCAAATAACTTGATCGAGAGTTAGTATTTTGAACATGATATTTTTATAGACACATACCATGCTGAAATCAATTTCTAATGAAACTAGCCTTCGAGGGATATGCGTTCATATATCATTTGTAATTTTTTGACGAGTCTAACCTATTTAAAATTCATTTGAAATAAAGTTTATAAATTTAGACAAAACTAAACAATATGGATATATCTTTATTAACATTGAATCTCATCGATCTGAAACATGAAATTTTCTCTCTATGTGTCTCTAAACTTTTGAGAATCATTTTCAAATAAAACCCTAAAAGTTGGATTGCCAAATGAAAGATTTAATTCAAAATCATCATCATTTCAATATGATAAATATATACAAGATCAAATATGAAATCATGATTTTTATTATTTAGGTTTCCAATCACCAATATGATTTAAGAATAAAAAGGGTTTCGATCACTCTTTGTATGCAGCACAAAATCTTCTCAAGTTGTTCTCGATTGATTCCTATCATCAAACGGTACACGGTGATATATGAGTTATAGGAGTTTGATGGTCAGACGACTTTAAAGGAAGTAGGAACAACTTTTTTTTCTCTAACGACTAGGTATATGCGAGATGGGAAGATGAGAGAGAGAGAGAGAGAGAGAGAGAGAGAGAGAGAGAGAGAGAGAGA
>LTAE01005598.1:0-23921 GCA_001647135.1 Pontederia paniculata
TTTATGGCTTGAGGCAGGGATTACAGGCTTGCAAGAATCAAGGGATCAAAAGGCTTCTTGTTGAAAGCGACTCAGCAACAATAGTTGACCTTCTAAACAAAAAGGGACCTTTTCCTTGGAGATTAAGCAATTTGTTCCTTGATTGACTTCATCTTTTGCAATTTTTTGAGGATGTAAAACTTACTCATATTTTTCGTGAGGCCAACAGGGTCACAGACTTGCTGGCGAACCTCGGAAGAGGCTTGTCGCAGGATATTTTTTGGGAGTCACCTCCTCAAGGGCTCCGTAATATTTTATATGATGATACCTATGGCAGACTTTTTAATAGATAACTAACATTTCCTTAAAAAAAACTTCAGGTTAAAATTATTGCTTGTGTATTTTTTGCACGAAACAAAGCTCTCCCTACTCCTAAAGAGAAAAAAAAGGTAAATTACCTGGCACACTCGACCGATGGTAGGAAAGACATGACCTTGAATTGCCAGGAAGCGGCTTTGAACGTGGATATCAAGAATGAATTAAAATCTTTTATATTTTTTGAAAATTAATTAATTAATTAAATTTTACTTTGATATTTCGATAAAAAGTGCAATAATAAAGAATTAAAAGTTTTGATTAGATATTTAGTTGAATGTTGTTTAGATTAAATTTTAGAACCAAATTAAAATTATTTGGTTAATTAAAAGAACTAAATTTATTTTTAAAAAATATAAAACTGTTAAATTTAATAAAAAAATATTATTAATGCAATATTGTAAAATATTTCACACATTCATAAAATAATACTAAAATTAACTTTACTTATAAAATTTAATTAGTGACAATTTTATTAACGAGCTTACATTTTTGTTACCTCATCAAAAGAGTTGATATAGCATCAAATATTAATTTTAGTTAATAACTTAATTAAATATATAAATATAACTCAGTTGTATTATGATATTAATTAAGTGAGTTAACTATAAAAATTATTTTAATAAGTGAGAAATGTGAAACCACACGAGATTAAGAAATAAAGTAAAGTTTAAATAACGGAGTTGAGACCAGATTCTGGTGTAGACCTTGTTGAATAAATATTGAATGGAGGATTTGTAGAGATCCTTGAAGATAATATAGAAGTGAGTGTAATGCTCAATTGATAATAGGACTTCATAAAAATGACTAATATTTTGTGATTGAATTTATCACACGAAGAGAAAGACTCCGACGGCTATTAGAGATTCATTTCCTCCTGTCTAAGGACCACAATCCCTCCTACTTAGAAATTGAGTCCCTCATGTTTAGAATTTCATACCCTCAGATTTAGAGATTTATTCCTGCTAGTGCGTGTTTCATGGTTTATCTAGTTGTGCCTTGCTAGGTCAATTTGAATCTTCATTGCATATGGTAAAGATTCATTACTGATTGTAATGTCTGATGGACTTGGGACAAAATAATTAGAAATGAATAAAATGGTCATAAGTACTAAATGGACTTGAACATACTAATCACGGTAAATACTACGCATCTTGATGCGACTGTTCTAGCCATTGATGACACTAAAAAAAATAATGATAAAGTAAGAATCTAATGGTCAAGAACATACTGAACTTTGAAATGACTGTGCATCATATGTTGTAACTGGTATTCTGATCATTTCTGAACTAAAGTCACTGAATAAAAGAAAAAAGTAACATTACTGATTATCATAACGAATTACTGATAACTCTTTATTTTTATTTGCATATATGATTTTCTTTATTTATTATTATTGTTACATATTCAAACTTTATCGCTCATGGGAGGATGGATTGTCTTCCATGCTTTTGATCTCGTAGGTGATGAACATAACTAATATGTAAAGACACTAGTTCATTATCTAAAGGCTTGCACATGATAAGAGTCTAGCTCGCATTAATTTATTCAGTAGAGATTATAGAATTTCTTTATTAGTTATGTTTTTTTCATTATTGAACCATGTAATAGGATATTTTATTTTGGCTAGACTTATTTATGAAATTTTATTCTAAACTTCATTGCTTCTGCATTACGTGTTCAGTATGTTGACAAGTCTTTTGGTCACATGTAAAGTCAAAGAAGGTCTTTGCGTCTCCAAATCTGTATTCTGTCACGTGGTTGGATAAGAATTTGTTTGTGTTTTAATTAGGTATCAGAGTGTGACGAGAGACACTTCTTAGTTGTCTCTAAATAAATAAAGTTCATGTGCAGATATCATGAACTGTCACCATGCCATCAAGAAGGCTATAAATTGATTTCTAAGGAGGTTATCAAGTAAATAGGTAAGTCCTAAGGAGGTTATCAAGGGGAATAGGAGAAGAATTTGATGTTTAAATGTTGTCTTTACTTGTTGTAAATGTAGATGGTACCAAGACATCTGGCGAATCATCAGATATAGACCTCACATGAGAAAGAAGCGATGCAAAATATAGTGAAATATTCCTTGTAAAGCATTAAAGTTAGACAATAGATAGCTAGATGGTGGGACTAAATTCGAGGATGAATTCATTTTTTTAAGAAAGTTATAATCTAACACCCACAATTTTAATCAAATTATAATTTAATATATAAAAATATTTTATTAGTGGATTTTGAGCTATATTTAAATAATAAAGATCCATTCATTTTAAAGTTATATAAAACCCTAGAGGATCCTTAAAAATAGACTCCAAAGGGGAGAAAAAGTTCCCACAAGTTCTTTCTTTTTCTCTAAACCCTAACCATCAAAGTTTTCTCTCCTTTTTTTCTTCTCTCCCAAGAGGTAAGAACTTATTTTTCTCTTGTAAAATTTTCTCCCTCTTCTCTCTCCTTAGATTTTTATGCCAAAATCCTTTAGGAGAAAAAAGTTTATAATTTCTATCACGAAAGGGGAACCAAGAAAGCGAACACGGACAAGAAAGAAGTTAGATCACCTGAAATTGAGGTATGTAACTAGATGATCAAGCTTAGAGCATTGCATATATGAATGATAAAATAAAATACTTTTAGAAATAATGTTAGGATCTAATCCCTCTTGATAGATCTTTCATGCTAAAACAATTAAATATTAGGTCATATGTTAAATGAAGATGATTTATGATGATATCCATATTCTTTAATCCTATTTAGCTTCTAGCATGATTAAATTAACTCAGCTAAGATTAAAAGTAATGTTTGATAGCGCGGGAATATGATGTTTGATCCCTGTATCATCTTTTAGATGTTAAGGTTTTGTAGCCGTGAATTTTTTGTACCAAAATGAACAAAGCTTAGAAGGGAAAAGGGGTCACGATCGTGAAGTTGGGCTTCACAATCATGAAGGCATTGGTGGACTACGATCACGACCATGATAGAAACCATCACGGGTCGTGACACTAGGATGATAGAACAAAGGACTACGATCAGTCATGAGAGAAACCATCACAAGCCGTGAAGTGCAACGAAGGAAGTAAGCTTTCGGCATAGCCTATGAACACGACTTCACAAGCCGTGAACTTGCCAGTCGTGGTCATGAACAAATGTCAAGAACCGTGAAAATACATGAAGAAAGGCGATGTTGCAAACACGCCCGTGAGATAAAGTGTAGCCCGTGAAGTTGAATGTTATGACCATAAAAGTAAAGTCATGTGCCATGAAAATTGAAGAGATATCGATGCTTCGGCCACACTCATCAACTACTATTGTCACACTTGTGAAGTCTATAGTCACAAGTGACAATCCTATCACGAGCAATAAAACCATATCGTGTTAATGAATAAAATAAAGTCTAACTGACCGATTGAGACCGAATCCCAATGTAGATTATTTTTTCCTTGTTGAACAAATATTGAATGGATGATTTTAAAATTTAAAGGGGCAACGTGAAAATACGGAGGAAAATGAAAGTAACTCAAAAGTTAATGCCAACAAATTTTTTGACTAATTGATACAACCAGCAAAACTCACCGCCAAACTTCTTTTGCATTCCCAATTTCCCAGTGTTACACCAGAGATTATAAAATAGGCATCTTCACTAACAGTCAACAATATACACACTCTACAAGCAAAACTGCAAATTGCTCTAAGCATGGCACCTCAACCGAACAGTGCACTCATCTTGATTCACTCAAATAATTGGCATACAAAGAATGGTAATATAATAGCAATAGGAGAGAAATCAACACGAGCGGCGAAAAGGATTTCAAATATGCAACATCAGAGAGAAATCTACGAGGACAATGCAGACTGTAAAGCAAGCTGTTGTTGAGGCTGCAAAGTGGACCATGTTGAGGCGAGGACAGCTGGCGGCAATGTTTGTTGCAGCTGCCTCAAGAGATTAATCATCTTAGAAGCTGTTTCTTCTGAAGCAAGATCCTTTCCCCCACATAAAACCTAGAAGGCCAATGAATGTTAAGTTAAAATGGAATTTCAACAGTAGATGGAATTAAGACAGATACTGAATCAAGATAAATGAAGACAGGAATAAAGTGGATGGTTGCCACAAGAATCTCTTATTACATAAATTTTTTATTGTCTTGCACATTAGCCAGTCTTCTACTATTGAAAGATATCCTGGTAAGAATACATTGAATCAAAATATCCAACGGAATACAGCTAAATAGCAAATATTGCATTCCCCGAACCATAACCTACATTTGCTCATCATCATTAGAATGCTAATCACAATATGATGAAAAGAATGCTGATTTTTCGATTGTAAAATACAGGCCAAAGTGAAATGCAATTTTTCTATTAAGAAACATAATGGAGCTGATGTGAGGTATATTAAATTCATTGGAGAGACGAGAAACTTAAAGCTGACAAATGGAAATTTTATTTTATCATTTCATCCTTTTTTTTGTTAGAAAAAGTAATAAACAAAGACAGAACAACAAAATTACAAAAGATTAGAACATGATTGGACAGTGAACCTAAGCAAGAGTATTCCAAATGCAGTATGCATTTATAACTGCTAAAACATAAAAAGTAACAAACACTTCTGTTAAACACTTCAATTTCCCTAACATTTTTTCTCAAAATGTGAGAAGGATTAACACATGATAGGGATAGTCATCTATTTTGTTAACTAAAAAAATTGTAAGAAATGCAACAGGTGTATAAGATTGGAAAGGAGATACAAAAAGTGTAGATGGGGATGGCTAAAAAAACACAATATCATTTCCCACTATATTCAGAAAAGCTACATGTACATTATTTTCTACATACCTCGGCAAAAATAGAAACTATTTTAGGAAGATGCTGATTATTTGGACCTAAAATCTCCCTTTCTGACCTGTAACATACAATTTGATTAGTATGGCAAAGAATGCCAAGTAAATCAAACTAGGCTACTAGTAATCAGTCAAAAGGAGTAAACCAATGTACCTTTCAACCATAGAACAAAGCTGACTATGTACAAGTTTGGCTTCAATTAAATCACTTTTTATGGGTAGGCAATTCAGCCAAAGAGGAAAAATCTGCCAAGTAAAAAAAGTTGTAATCGCTTAGAACTTGATGGAAAAAAAATGGAGGATTACAAAAACTAGGCACAAACATCACAATGACGAGCCCTCCCATAAATCAACTACTTTGACGGTGTAATTTATAAAATCATCAACATAAGATAACGGAAATGAAGATTGTTTCCGCATATCGCATAAGTCATGCCAAAAAGTTTCATGCATAAATCATCAACAGACATTGAAGCATGTCTCCTCTGAATAAAATTCATTCCCAGAAACATCTTTTGAGAATCAACGCATCAATCTTGCGCTGCCAGCAGAAACACCATGTCATGCTGGCAGCATTTTAAATCCCAGTTTTGTACTTAAATTAAAAAGTGCATAATGGAAAAACCATGAATATAACACATGTCTAGCTTCATATATTTTGATAATTAGATAACACCTTTTGACAAGGAGATGAATAAATAGTATTTACGAAGAAACAGTTCATAAATGCAAAGGTATCTAGGGAGCTATTACTCAAATAGAGAACTATCTTTATAGTTGTAAAGAATGAAAACATTCGACAAATTTATATAAAAAGAGTTAAAGTAGGCAACCAGCTTTAATAATAATGCTGACACAACTAATCTTACTTAACGAACCTGAGAAGAGCTTGAAAAATTCAAACCAGCCACAACCCCCAGCCACAAATGTAATCTCAGAAGGATTCAATTCTGTTTAAAGATAGGAGCAAAAACTTTTGAAACAAAATTATTAATTACCTGGGCTGCATCAATACTATCTCGATGGTATTGACATATTTTTCCAAGCGCCGAAACAGCATTATCATATGCCATTACATTGTCTGACTGCAAAGCATCAGGATGCCTTATTACATTAATCAACCTTGAGAGAGCCTCTGCACAAATGCATGTTGAAGGTTACAGATAAATTGACAACTAAGAAGTTTGAGAGGTTACATTATTCAATCTAGCAAGAATGTTGATCAAGATACCTCCAACCAAAAGCCGAAACACTGGACCACCAAATTCAGCACAAACACCAACTCCATACACAGCAGCCTGAAGACAAACTCCTTACAAATGGTTTTTGTTGTGATTGGATAAAGCATGCATTTTACTTGTTATAATTATAAATGTGAGTACAAAACAATAAACACAAACCTGTCTAACATCGGCATTCTCATCATTGCATGCTTCTAATAGGAAAGGTAGATAAGTGTCATAATATCTGTCCAAAGGAGAATATATGGCTCATAATCAACGTGAAAGCTTATTATCAAAGTGGTTACACCACATGAACATACTTCGTAGCTGCACCCTTGCATTGTTCTGCGACATCATCAAAGATGCAAATAGCGATCCTTCTTTCCTCAGCAGTCTTATCTTTACCCTGCATATGGAAGATCACAGATATCAAACTACCAGAATGGAATTTTGTATATATTCATCTATTTTCCCTTTTAAAATTAAGTTGTCAGAAGACTTCAAGTTATAAACTAAGTTCCACATATTAACATAGAGAAACAAAGAATAAAAGAACAAAAATAAAATCATATAAGATTTCTATCTAAAATAAGATTGTTTCTGACTTGACTAGACGCGACTACACATAAACGGAGCAACTGCACACATATGTTCACAGACATTACATGTTTTGCCCTGTGAATAATAAAAAATCAGGCCATCACAAAGCTTAAGCTTGCATTTTAACTAACATGTGCTGTCCTCGACAGACTGTATCCAGGGCCTAATTCCCTTGACAGAGTAAAAGAGCTATCTATCACCATGCATGGGATGATACCTTATGACCAAAAAACTAAGAGCCTCAAAACAAGACCAAATATAGTGTTGACATAACATAGATTTAACATTTCACGAAAATGATTTTTTGAATTCTTCAAATAAGAGCAAGAGACTGCTGTTGTAGATAGCATTTTGTTTTTAAAGAAGTGAAGTATCTAAGTTTGTTCATTCCATCTGGAGCACTGCATTAATTAGTCTTCCATAGAGGTCACAAAATTTGAATCAGGTAGCATAATAGTCTTAATTTTTTTTAAAGAGGCACAATAGTCTTATGAAGCATAAACCTATGAAGATTCTCTTTTTACTTGAAACTCCACTGTATTATTTCCTATTTTTAGAGGGGATTGACTGTATTATTTATAGCTCAACCTAGTCATCCTCTTCTATAATAGGAATAGTGTCCTATTGTGAAGAAAAGGATTATGTTGTTTCATAAAACACCTAAGGAAATAAATATAATGTGTCGTGTACTACCTATTAGGAAATCGGTATGTGACGTTACTAATGTTGCAATCGTAAATAAGGAACACAAATATTCTTGCTATCCAGAAACTTAGCGCAAATGACCATTGAACATGCATCCAGAACTGAATGTTCCCTGGGTGATATAAAAATCTTTACTTACCAGCATGGGTGTTATGTAAATAGACAACTCCTCGAAAAATGGCAGGAAGGAAGCTGTGAAGGTTTTGATCAGAGTACCCAGACAATCAGCAATCTGGAGTAGAAGAATGATAAAGTGTTTTTATTTTTTAAAGGAAGGAAAGTTTAAAATTAAGCTTAATAGTGGAGAACATGTTAAAAGGAATCCATAGAGAAAGAAAATAAAAGAACATAATATAAACTCATATGAACCTGATCGAACACTTCTTCCTCCTGTTCATTTTCTTCTTCAAGCATTTCTCTTTCTTCTGCATCAAAATCCTCTGCCTTTGTCCTTTCTGCTCTTTCCTTTTTCCTAGCAGCACTCGCTGTTATGACCTGCTTGATTTGATCAACAATGCCTCTAACCTGAGCTTCACTAAGGAGTGTTCCTGCTATCTGCACGATTAGACATTGTCGTAAGTCCACGAATTACAGTCATACTTTTTCAGCACACTGGCAATTTTTCCTTGAGCTACAAGAATATTGATGTGATCCAACAAGCAGATAACAAAAATAATGGCCTGAAGACCAAAAGCTAACGACAACTATGCAACTATGCTAGAGTTCAAGAGGGAGAAAGGCATGTGAAATAACATATTGGCACATAATTTGAAATTTAATCCAGTTCCAAAATTTAGTTATCACAACTAAAAAGACCTGGCTACTTATTATGTAGTATAAATCCAGGACTGTAATTTAACAGGTCATGTGCCACAAATTGCAAACAAATCAGCTGCAATAACATATTAGAAAGGCTTCTTAAAAGAAATACATTAGAAAGAAAAGGCTTTGATAAGCCATTTGAAGTTGCAATCACAAACTATGTTGCTCTTTTCAGATGTAAAACGACTGTTGCTGCAGTACCGGGACCAAGACCAGCTTCATCTCTTCCACCATCGGGTCGGTGTCTCGTGGCATCTCTTGGGGACTTTCTTTCGGTGCCATGTGCATTTGGACAGGTATTGTATCTATCCAAATTGAGATAAGATACAAGGATTCTTATTCGGATCCATTTGTAAAAGAGTACTAACTTAAAGCCCCTATTTGGATTCCCTTTATTTTATGCAGAAATCTCTTTTTTTGATATTTTACATTATCCTCATTACAAATCCTTTGTGTATTTTTGTGTTCCTGACCGTTTACTGATTTTTTTATTGTCCTGCCCCGAAATTAAATATTTAAATAATGGTAAATTGGAAATGAAAGCCCCCCCTTTTTGCATTCGTGCTCTATTGATTGCGTCGACGGAAGAACAAAAAATATCCGATTCTGGAATCAATGAAAGATATTGAAAAAGAAATTTTCAAAATATTATCTATATGTATAGATGTAGCGTAAAAAAATAGCGATTTATTCCTATCAACCATCCAGTGGAGTAAAAAGAATATATATATATATATATATACATATATATATATATATATATATAAGGGAAATATACAACACAAAATTCTTTTATGGTTAGTAATTTCTTTACGATGGTCACTAATTGTTGTTAGTGATGCTGCATGTTGTATTTGTTTAGGGGTTTTATGATGTAATTTCATGAGGCAGAATAGTTTCATTCTTAAACAATGATCAAATGTGACATAAGCGAGATTAACTGTCTTGCTCTTTTTGTAAATCAAAAGGCCATTTTCAGATACATAAAGAGATCCCAAAAAAGAATATTGAAGTACTGTAAAATATCACAGAAAATATGCAGCCTAAAAGCAAATATAACCAGCAGAGGTGTAACTCACAATTCAAAATAATATTATTACAGTGTGGACTAAATGAGTAAATCAGGACATGAGGCTTACCTTCATGCATTCATCCAAAGAATCCAGCATGCTAACACAAATCTCAGTTTCAGGCTCCTACAGAAGTATTAAATCAAAAGACAAAGATTGAGTCACCAGATATCAAAACAATGCATTAATTGCTGAGTAGGACAAAAGACCTTCTGCAATGCTTCAACAAGGGCAGGAATTATGTAGTCAGATAATTGCTTAACGTATGATTTATCACGACCTTGAGCCTGGTTTTTTTCCACTGCTAATGCTGCTGAACGCAGTAGTTCCGGCATGGCTAGAGTAAAGAAGAAAAATGGTAAAGGCATATCACAAGATAGAATATTTCATCAAGCACAGAAATTGCACCATATCATACCTGCAACAGCAGCCTTCCTTACTTCTTCATGGAAATAAAACTTAAGAAGGGGTACCAAGGTAGGAGCAACCTGCATGCAGTTTATGCTCGCTGTTACTTCTGTGTATGTATCTTAATAATATAGTTGATATTGTAATTATCACAATTCACATAGCCTAAGTATTAAAATAAGACATACAAACCTGATCAATCCATGGGTAGAAACCCTCCTTCAACTCATCAGCATAGCAACAAAGCATATTACATGCTGTCGCTTTTTCTTCCAAGACGCTGGTCTTAATACCAATTCGCTTATCTCCTAGAGTGATAGTTTCGATGCTGAAAATACAAAAAGAAATGGAAATTCATACACTCAATGGTAGTAGTAGTTTAACAACAAGACAATAAAAACTAATGAAGACAACATGAAGAGCACTGAACAGGCTATTTACTAGTAACAAACCTTTCATCATCAGGATCATCTTCATCATCATCCGAATCAGCTGAAGTGATGGTCACATCTGGTTTTAGCTGAGCAGACTGAAGCAATGGGGGCATAACAACACTCATGTATGGAAGAAAATCTTGTCCCAAACACTTGCATAATCGTGCCCAAGCCTGTTTGCAAGAACATAGATATCAGCATTTTGACTATCAGTACATGCTAAAACCTTTTGAGAAAATACATGTTAAGCTTTTGGTTATTCCATTCTACCTGCAGCATGTAGCTTGTGGTTTGGTCGTCAGCCTCCATCTGTGATCCTTGCAATGACATCAACACTTCCATTACCTGAGTGATAAAGTTTAAAGAATGAGGCCCGAAGACAATCTGTTTGAATTAGATACATATATATGTGACTACATGTATATGCGTGTGTGCATATATAATATATATGAAAAATCTTATATTCTTGACCTGCTTAGCATCATCCCTAAACTTATCCTTGCCCACAGCCATTCCAACCAAACTTATGCATTCCATCGCCTTGGCACGGAGCATCCGGTTGGACTTGTCAGTTGCATTTATTAATATAACCTTGAGATAAGGCATAACTGCATCATAGTACTTCTGAAAGTGTTCCTGTAGTTCCATTTTGATCCAAAGAAAAGGTTAAATAAAAAACATGCGGGAACAGAAAAGAAATAGAAGTTGAACTGCATACCTGTGATGAATCTGCTACTGAAGCTAGAGCTGTTAATGCTCCTTCTTGCACCATTTGCTTCCCATTCTGGACGAATTAAAGAGTTTAAAGGACGTCCAAATAACCAAAAAAAAAAATTCAAAGTGTATCGCAAGCATATTTGTGAAGGCATACCTGGAGCAGCACAAGTAACTTGCTAACTACTCCATCAAGATAAGGTGTCAAAATATCAGGAGTGCAGTTCTCACAGAAATTTAGGACTGCTGAAGCAGCATGTGCCTGTAGTGTTATGTAAATACCAATATGCAATAGTAAGATACTGAAACAAGCATCACAGCATATGAGAGAACATAAAATATTCAAATGAATTGCAGAGGGATGGTTTTTTAAGACGAGCAGAGGGATAAATATGAGAGAAGAAAATGGAGAATGAGCTTAAAAAATAAACAAATTGATGATAGATTAAAATCAAAACACAATTCAGGCTATAATTTTGTTAGGGGTAAAATCTGGTTATCGCATCAGTTCACCATATAAATTAATTGATTTTCACTTAAGAAACCTTAGTAGCTCAGCACAATTTAAAACCTAAATCCACTTAATTATGCTGATCGATAAATCTAATTGAGCTGATCTACTCAATTCTGTTTCACAAAATCTATTTGACCTAGATAATATCCTTTCCAACTGTTTTCTGCTGCATGAGATTCAATTCCTTATTCACAATTGCAACCCCATATTTCCTAATGCTCCATCCATCTGCCCCCTGACACAAACTAATACACCATATCACAACAGAGCAATGAAGGTGTTTGTTTTTTATGTTAATCCATCTAGATGGTCATGTCCACTAACATGTATAATTGATTTATAATTCTAGGTGGTCACAAATCCACTCGAAATTCTCATTGCAGCTACACTTATTTAATAGACATGTATCTAATTCATTATCCAATAATTACATCTGTGGAGAAGGTTCAGGGCTCGTGGGCACCATGATTCAACCACTGTGGGTCTCATGGATAGAGTGCAACCATTCTGATTTTTAGGGGAGAGGAGATATCATACAAAGAATATTGTATAACACAGTGTTTTTGGAACAAGAGTGATCTGACAGTTTTTTGGTGTTGTTCTCCTTTTTTACACTTTTGTTTACAATTGTACTTGTGCATGGCTTATAGATTTTGGAAGCATGTGGATGTCTAACAAACTATTAGTTGCCCTTTTTCTAAAAAAGTGCTAGTATATTCTCCAGAGATTTTTATGAGGCTATCTGAGGATTAACATTCCATTCTTTAAATTTCCCTACTTTGCTTTGAGACGCTGCATTAGATCCTAAATCAATCGTCAATGTTATTCAATGGTATATACTGAATACCTAAAATTATGACCCTTAGATACCTACGTCACATGTATAATAACTATACAAAAAACTAAATTCATATTTCTCTAAAGTAATGTTTACCCTATTTTGGTTATGCAACCAAAAAAAATCAAAACAACTGAATATAATATCTCAAAACTATCTCTTCTCTTATTCAAAAAAGAAAAAATGATGAAAACATCATGAATAACAGGATCAAATTCGTATATGAAACAAAGGGACAGATTATAATTGCTCATCAGATACTAGTGCTCGCTCCACTATAGATATCCTCAATTCTTGTCCTTCCCTCACGAATCTAGCATAACCTATCTAGGTACACACAAATCATATGCAAATATTTTTGTCCTATCAACATAGTTTTTAAAACATGTTCCTATGCAGAGGCCACCATAGTTTACCAACCAAAATGTTATCACATCTTTAGAAAGCTTCATTATATAAATCATAAACTACATAATAATACAACTGGTGCACTTTTTTTCCTGTGTTAACACTAACATGATCATTGTCCCAAAAGATTTTAAAATCCCAAGTAAATGAATTATGAAACACAAATAGGAATCATCAAAAGGTTTCATAAAGCATGAGACATTCCAACGAAATGAAACAATGAACTATAAAGGGCGAAAAAGTTACTTGCCTGTATGCGAGGATTATGGAAATCGTCCATTGATGTCACTAATGCAGGTAGCACTATCTGGTGATACTGGACCTGCAGATCTGGACCCAAATCTGTGGATAACTGTCCAATAGCATTGATTGCTGCCCATCGAACACGAGGGTGGGGGTCTTGGAATGAGTTTAGAACCATGTTCACAACTTGCTCAAGGTTCTTAGTCATCACCTGCAGAAGGAGCAAAGTCCATATGGTATATTCAACCACCAACTGAGTTCTATCACCTAGCAACGAAGTATGGAGAAATGGAACGAGATTCATGGTACCTTTGAGCAGCCCTCGGCAATCTGTGCAAGTGTGATGAGGGCAGCATGGCGCTTCTGCCACTCAGAAGCAGCTAAGTATGCCGGCAACAGTTCAGATGCAACTGGCACAATTGTGTTTCCTCCCACAGCAATCGAGAGTCTATCAAGGCACTCTTGAGCAACGCCGTAGTTGCCTGTCTCCCCTGCATCTTCGTCCTGGACCTCAGCACTGTGCCAGGCAGGCTCATCCTCAATGTCCAGAAGCATCTTCATCAACACTGCGAAGAGGCGGCCAACAAACTGGGGGATCTTGCGGATCATCCCAGGGGCACGCTCCCTGGCCTCAGCGAGGGTGACAACGAACTCAATGGCCAGGTGCCGCGTTCCATCCTCGAGGTGTTCTGCCTCCGAAATTTGAAGCATGGAGCCAACAACTTCTGCAAGCTGGCGACGAAGGAACCTTGGCTCTGCACCGGCGAGCTCGACGAGGAGCTCAAGGGCCTCCTGAGCAGCGACCTCGTGGCCAGAGTTGAGAGACTCAGTGAGGGTGCGCATCATGGCTGGGAGGAGGTCAGCAAGACGATCGCGTTCCGCAGGAGACTCGAGGGCCGTGACCAGGTTAACGGAGGCGCCAAGTGCAGCCACACGGACATCAGGTGAGGTGGGGTGCGAAAGGGCCGCGAGAAGGATCGAGTGGAGGGTGGGGAGATGCGGACCGCGGAGGGAGTCGTCGTCGGCGAGGATATAGGCAATCTGGGCGAAGACAAGGAGTGCGGACTCCTGGAGACGGTGGTTGTCGGCGGCGGAGACGGCGTGGAAGAGGAAGGGGAGGAGCTCCGGCCACAAAGAATCCGGGAGGAGTGAGGAAGCGAGGGCGGCGACGGTGTCGGAGAGCTTCTTGGCAATGGAGCGGTCAGACTCGACTGAAAGCACGGAGAGGAGGAGCGACTTGAGGTTGGCCTGGGTGGACGGGTTGAGGACAAGATGGCCGCGATCTGCTGCTGCTGCTGGGGATCCATCTACTGCAAGGCAACCAGGAAGAAGAAGAGTAGGAAGATTGTATTGGATTGAATTCGATTGAATTCGATTGAATTCGATCGAATGGAGAGAGAAGGAGCCTCCTCTGCTTCTGCAGTTGTGCTTCTTCTTCTACTACTACTACTCTTTCTCTCTCCTCGTTGCTTCGGAGTTGAATGATGAGACGAGGAGGGAGAGGGCTTTTATTATTAGGGTTTGGAAGGGGTGGGAGGGAGGAGTGGGACGGAGTGGGGGGTTTCATGTGGGGTCACCGGTATGGATTGATGCATACCGGAATGACTAGATTTTTTTTCTTTCTATTTTTTTTCCTTTTCTGTATATTTAGTTTGTTTTTTATAAGGGGAAATTAATTCGATGTATAATGTTTCACTTGTAATTAAGTAAAAAATATTTCTTTTGAACAAATGATCTAGAAATTTTGTATTCACATTAGTGACTAATTTTTCGTGTTACTTAATTACACGTCGAATTATCCGTTTGAAACAAATATTAGAGTATGTTTACTCGTATTCAAAATAGTTGTTATGTCTCGAAATATATTAAGATTCATAGCAGAAAATCAAAGTTTAGGTAAATTGATTGAAAAAAATAGATTATTATTGAAAAATTGTATGTTCGCCTATTTGATTTTTTTTACTAAAAATATTGAAATCTAAATTTATTTTAAACTTTATTGATTAGATAAATAGTATCAACTTTCAATATTTTTCTCATATATGGTTTTACAATATTTTTTTTAAAAAAATATTAAGTATGATTATAATAGATTCATTGGACAAGAGAATATATGCACATAATTTAAACCTAAAATAACAAAGGAGAAAATATATAATTTTATATCTTTTATTAACTCATCAATAATCATTGATCTTAATTATATCAATACAAAAAAAAATGATCAATAAATAATATAAAATAGAGATCGTTGAGACAAATTTATAAATTTAATTAATAATGATATTTTTAAGAAAAATTGAAGTAAAATGCCCATTAAATTTTTAAGAGATGTTGTTTTTTCATAATTTTCGAATTTCTCAAAATTTAACACATGCCATGGAAAACATTTTGATATTGTTCCGGATCGAATTTCCTAATTCTCAAATTTGTATGGCTGGCTGTGGACCAGTGGAAATGGACGGTGATGATTGATGGCAGTAATGTATTTCTAAATTAGCATTCTTCCTTTTTCTTCTCTACTTTTAATTGTCAGAGGGTCGGGCTAGTGCTTTGCTGTTGATGATCAATTACATCCTGGAAGTTTATATATTTTCTTTTATATTTGGATAGGTGGCACTCCGAATTATTTTTCATAAATTAAGCTGGAAATGCCGTTTATAACATCGTTTATTATATTATATGTATACTCGGTAAGTTTTTGACAGACAAAAGACATGTTTTATTAGAGCTTAATATACCTATTAAACATGCTTTATAAAGATACGACAGTGAATTATAAAATTAATAAAAAAAATTAAGACTTATAAAAATTATTGTTCATATTAAATAATGAAGATATGCTTAATATTTTTATAAAACATCCAATACTCAGTAGTTAGTAGGTACGTTAAACTCATTTTTTTTCATATTTGGAGTTAAAAAAAACTTGAAAAAGTATATTTAAAATTAATGCACGATAACTATGACATTTGATGAACACTTTTATAACCTTCTAAGTATTCGTCTATAAATTTTTCTAACATCACATAATATTTTTTTTTGTAATTTGATCAATCTTTTTAGAACAATTGAATATTACTCACTTTTCTAAAGAATAATTTTTTAAGGAAATTATATAAAAAATTAACAATAAAATATAGTTTGTAATATTTATAAATTAAGTAAAAAATTCTAGAACAGAAACAAACACAGATACGTTAAAAATAAAATAACAATGGTTAAACTCTAAATTATATAAGCTTGTCAGGATAATATATAAAGAAATATATTTTAGGATTTAATGGAAGTGTATCATAGTATATCTTATCTATTATCATTAAATAAATAATTATTTAATATTTTTTATTTATTTATTAATCATATATTTCAAATTTAATAGTTCAAAAGAGACCATATATGCTATTTAAGTAGTGTAAACCTTCATTAAATCTATATCTTTTAATATTATCCAATAATTTATATTATATAATAATTTATTAAATTATTAGGCAATTCAAATTATTATATTTACTTATAAAAATAGATAATATATATCTATTTATCAAAATACTATTTTATTATTATATTAAAATTTAATATTGATAATGGTATTATCGTATTATGACTAATAATATTAATAATATAATTGTAAACATTATTTAAATAATATAGTGTCATTATTAATACTAATTAATTATTATTAATGTTGTTATTATGTTATTCATTATATTATATTAATCTAAAATTTGAAAAATAATTTTTAAAAGTAAATATAAATAAGAATGCAAAAGCAACTCAAATCGAGTACACCTGATAACGTGATGAATCAACATAATTGAAGCTCTGTTATATGAAAATATAACTATAATTACTCTAATATTTAAACTTTGATATATATAGACATAAAATAAAATTTACATTTGAGTTATTGTCCGTTATTTTAGCACTCAACTTTTGACTTGTCAAATAATATCTGACAACAAAAAAAATAGCTTATGTATTATAAAAAAAAGGGGTCTCTTATGTACTAAAAACTTTAATATAATTAATCTTTTTTTATCTATAACATGACATTTTGGGCGGGTGATTTTTCATCTGACATTTTTTTGGATGATGTTTTTAAATTAAAATCTTATCGAATATTTATTTTAAAGTCCTATTTATTTTATATTTATAATAATAATAAGTACTATTTTTTATATATGTTTGACAATAATCGCATGTTTCATATTTTAATATCAGAATATATATATAATTTTGTTAATATGTATTTACATAATTTCTTTGTTAATTGCGTAATTTTTTATGTGTTAGAACTTTCTCTCTTTCTCTTTCTCTCTCTATATATATATATTCCAATAATATTAATTAGGTAGAGTTCTTTGGGCAGTCTTTTCGGGTTTACAAACTACTCATTAATTTTGGATATTAATAAATGTTAACTTTTATTTTCGGTTTGACCGATTTTTTAGTTTTTTTTTATTTCTTTTTTACTTACACCGCTAACGTATAGCGTGTAAGTAAATGGAAAAGATATCGCCAATATTATATTCAATTTTTTTTTCATGTAAATAATATTATATATATATGACTAAATAAAGCCCTTCATTCTATATGTTTCATTACTTCTTTCAGATGTACTGAATAAATTTTATTTTTAATATACTTGTAATCAGTTCCCATGTAAAAATAACTCATTTTTTTTGTCATGTGCGTGTGTACATTAATTAGTTTTTTGTTTAATTGCGTGTATTATTTTTCTTACAAATATATATTTTTAATCATGCGATCCAAAAAATTATCACTTGTTGTAGTAATCATTGATTCATTTCTCGTCATTTTTTACGTGAAAAAGTGGTTGTTTCCTAAAGAAATACAAAAAGTAGCCGTTTTCTTTTCATTGTGAACACAAAAATTAGCGTATTTGTGTATAAGATCATTGTTTAATTTTACGTTGTGCTTTTTTACTACTACAAAAATATGTTAATTTTTACAAACACATTTAATTTTTGTTACGTAACATGAAAGAGTTTAAAATACATATTGACTCAAAATTACTATGAGTTTGTTTGAATAATTTGTAAAGGTTTATGTTGGTTTTTAAATACCAGACACTTTCTAAAATATATATTATCATAGCCTAATAAATCAAATGATATGATAATTGAATACAAATTCAAATACTTTATTATGTTATTTATTTTTATCTATTAGAGAAGAGTTGAAAGTTCAAGTTAAAGTAAAAGAAAAAGACACTTAGCTCATGTCTACAACGTTTTTAATCCAAAGCGACAAGTAATTTTAGCTAAAAATGATTATCAAACGTTTAAAGTAAAAAATAAATAAAAATTAATGTAATCAAATGCTTTAAAAAAATTGTATCCAAGCATGCCATAATTATAAAATAAATGGTGAATTCTGACTAGTATGAGAGAAATGTATTTTGTAGAAGAAACCAAATTTTCGAGATAAAAATAAATTTGTGTAAGAACAATTTTTTTCGGTGCAATTCTTTTGACTGGAAGTATAGAAAAAGAGATCCTACTTAGCACTTTTGCTAAGTAGACTATTTGGCGGTGATCCAATTCATCAGATTCATTTTTTACGGTTTAAGATCAAATTTAAAAGTTTAAAATGTATTTTAAAAGTTTGATCTTGAACCGTCAAAAAAGAATCTGACGAGCTGGATCACTGCTAAGTAGTCTAGTTAGCAAAAATGCTAAGTATGATCTCCAACCTCTAAAAGTATTTAGTTAATATTTGATTGAAACAAGAATAAAAATTAATAAAATTTTAATATAATAATTATTAAATATTTAATTAATAATTATAATTACTTTTTATTATTTATTAGCCTTAAATTATATATTATTTTATTATATTAATATATAAAGTATTTAATTAAGGAGCCATTTTAATAATATAGTGCTAATTAATAATTAATTTAATGCAAAAAATTAAGAAATAATTTGAAATAATCTTAATTCTATGTTTAGGGTTAGTTAATTTTAATTATATTAATAAATTGATAATATCTAATTGAGGAACCCATTTTAATAATATAATAATGCTAATTGAAAGTTAATCTTGACTAAATAATATAAAATATTAAAGAACAAATTTGAGAGTCTTAATTCTATGTTTTTTAAAATTTCTCGTTATTAAATAATAATATATATAATTAATATCATTATTTATGTTAATATCTTACATATTTAACTGTTAACAAAAAAAATTATAAAAAAATGAAGAACAAGCTTTGTGTTTCTAGTTGTAGCGAGAACCCAATGGTCTCACCTTTTCAAATGTCAATGCACAAAAATGTGGCCGACAAGAGTTTTCTTTTTGTTATCTTATTGTTGATGTTCTTGTTCTAAGGATGTTTGGCTGGGGAGATAAAAATTAGCTTTGTTCTTGGGCTCTGTTTGGCTAATTGAGCGGTTGACAAGCGGATAGCGGTTTTAATGATGAATAGTGAGTCAATCAATATATAGCGGTTAGCGGATAGCGATTAGAGTTTGAAGGTTTAATTAAGAAATTGATAAATAAGTGTTTGATAAATTTAACGGTTGAATATTTTTATTGTATAAAATGACGTAAATGGACATGAAGTAATAAATTATGAAAATTTAATATTATATGTGTTTGAATATTTTTATTGTAATACAATAATTAATTTTTTTATTTTTGTTACCTTGAAGATTATATATATATATATATTATGTTTATTTTATACTGAAATTTTTTATGTAAATAATTATTTAAATAATAAAAATCTAGCAAAAGAAAATATATTTTATAAATGATAGCTTCCATTCTAGAAATAATATAAATAAAATATTATATATGACAATAAAAAATTATCTTAATTATAATAAAATTTATATAGTGTATGTTGAAAAAGGATAAATTTGGAATAAAAACTTACCCTCTACCCTCTACCCTCTAAACGTTGATCAAGCTAACCTATGGAAAAACTTTAATTAACCGCCAAACGCTATTGTCAATATTGCCTCACCAAACAGTTTGTTTAGCGGTGCAACCGCTAACCTCTATCCCAACCGCTATTTTTGTACGTGCCAAACACAGCCTTGGTCATAACCCCATACTTAATGAGCCCTTTGTGTCCCCATAAAGTAAAAACATATAATTTTTATTCAATCTCAGTTTTGTATAGAGAGAGTTATCCAAATAGATAAGTTCTTTTAAGTTACATTGGAATTGTTATGTTTGAAAGTTCCTTTCTCATTGTCAGTTGAGTATTCTTGAAATGGTGTCGATTATCTAACATACATGAGAATGATGATTGCGCAAACTAGCTATAAGTTAGAATCTCAAACTACCATCGTGCACAATTAATTTTGTCGCAGATCACATATCTAATTAGCACCTAAACCCATTTTGTCCGTATGAACTTTAATGGCCTAAAATTTGTACGAGGGTTTAGAGTCCAAGTTCACCGAAACTCCACTTTGACCCAGCCCACTTCCCTTGCCTTGTAGATCGTATTTAATAATGCAATTCAAGACGCGTAAAAAACAAAAGGGTGTTTTTGTTGCGAAAACTTTTATGGCATGGGACACACAAAAAAATTAATGATAAAGAATCAAAATTAACAATTTAACGAAGAGTTAATAAAGGAGTTAAATATTGAAAGATGAGAGTGTTAGTTATTTTGAATTTGAGATGGATAATCCTTAATCGTGTTTTTTATTTGTAAAAATAATTCACCGCCAACAAGTTTTTAATTCCAAACTTTTTATTAAGTGAATTGTTTCTTGCAACTTGATTTTCGAGAAGAACTCTGAAAAGAGTTTTTTAGATGGTGACCATTAACTGCGATGTGAAAAGCGCAATAATCACAAAAATCCTTGCAATTCTCGTGCTTCAATGAAATATCTATGGGTTCGATCAAAAATTAATTAAACAATGTCAAATATTAATAAATAAATTAAACAAATAATTTAATACATACAATAAAATAAAGCAAAAAGAGAACTATTTAGTAAATATATATCATATTAATTTCAACTTTTTTGTTAGTTTCGTCCACATTTGAATCAAACACAAATACTAGATATACAAAGGAGAGAAAAGATAAAAAAGAATATAATATTTTCAGTAATAATTTAAGATGATGGGGATGGTGATAATATTAATATTATGAAATAACTAAACTAATGATAATAGACAAAGCCTAACTATATTAAAAAAAATAGAAATTGATAATGATGTTATATTCATAAAACATTGAAAAAGTTGTAATTAGAATTAACATTGTGCACTATACATACATGGAAATCTTAAAATGGTGGTTACTTGAAATTTTATCTATGAATAAGATTAAGTTGGTTACTTTTTTATTATCATATGATGGGATTGTTATGGTGGGCATTATCTTAGCATCTGTCGTGTTGAATCTAGGATCCTGAGATTATTTTGATGATCACAAATTTGTGAGGGAACTTAGTTTGTACTAATAATCTTTTGAATTGATTTTTGAAAGATAAAATTTTTATGTTTCAGTAAGTGATAGGTTCGACCGAGGTTGAAGAACGGATGACCTATGCACAAAGAAGACATAAAGGAAAAATCCTAAGTGTGCAGTGGTCGTCCAAAGGATGTGAAGTGGTCGAGCTATGTGAAGAACAAAGATCGAAGAAATGAAGTCAAGTACTGAGCGGTCGACCAAAGGTGTTTTGTGGACGACCGAAGACAAGTCAGAACAAGAAAGATCGTCCGGTGAAGAACAGTGGGCAACCGAAGTTCTATGTCAACAGTATAGGGGTTGAAGAATGGGCGCTCCGAGAAGAAGTGGACGCCCTATGATAAAGTTTAGCCGATGATGAGATGGCTAGAGAAGGAACGGTTGTACGAAGATGAAGAGCAGACGACCATAGAGATGAAGATGAAGACATTAGTCGTCCAAGGGTTTCAGAGTTAAGATTGGACGACCGGAAGATTGTCAATGTTGGAAGAGGGCATCCATGGGCTCATGAGTTGAAGTAGCGGACGACCAAAGTAAAGATAGAAGAATGGAAGGTCGATCGAAGGTGGAAAGCGGACGACTGATGAATTTCAGACAAAGACAAAGGTCGTCCGAGAGTCTTGGTGTGAAGACAAGTGGACGTCCAGAAGTTTGTAAGGTCTGAAGTGAAATAAAGAAAGGTCGACCGAAGGATTAGCGGACGACCGATGAGGAGAGAAAGGTCGTCCGAGAGCTGAAGAGACAAAGCAGCGATCGACCATTCCATCTGACTATAGAAGGAAAGAACGTCCAAGGAATCTGAGAGTTGTCAGAAGACGTCCGAAGAATGTCAGAAGAAGGAAAGGACGTCCGAGAATCTCAGTGGAAAATGAGCGGACGTCCGAAGAATGTCAAAAGAAGGTTTGGCGGACGTTCGAGGATCTTAGTAGAAAATGAGCGGACGACCAAAGTACTGAGTAAAGAGATAGCGGACGTCCGAGGATCTCAATGAGGAATGAGCGGACGTCCGAAGTACTCAAAGAAGAAGAAGTGGACGTCCGAGGGATTCGGGGAGAATTAGCGGACGACCAAAGTGGTGTCAAAGGTTTTGGCACAAGTCAAGTCGATCGACCGAAGATGAAGAGCGGACGACTGAAGTATCTTGACAGAGGTCTTCAACTCAAGGAGTGGGCGTTCGAGGAATTGGTGTTCAATCAACGGACGACCAGAGAAGAGTTGAAGATGGCACGAGCCAAATCGGTCGACTGAAGATGAAGAGCGGGCGACCGAAGTATCTTGACAGAGGTCTTCAACTTAAGAAGTGGGCATCCGAGGGATTGATGTTCAATCAGCAGACAATCAGAGAAGAGTTGAAGATGACACGAGTCAAGTCGGTCGACCAAAGATGAAGAGCGGTCGACCGAAGTATCTTGACAGAGGTCTTCAACTCAAGGAGTGGACGTCCGAGGGATTGGTGTTCAATCAGCGGACAGCCAAATAAGAGTTGAAGATGTCACAAGTCAAGTCGGGCGACCGCAAATGAAGAGCAGACAACCAAAGGAGCTTGACAGAAGACTTCAACTGAAAGAAGATTGGTGTGCGATCAACGGATGACCAAAGAAGAGTTGAAGGTGGTACAAGTCAAGTCGGGCGACCGCAGATGAAGAGCGGACGACCAAAGGAGCTTGACAAAAGACTTCAACTGAAGAGTGGACGTCCATGAATATTGTTATGTAATCAACGGACAACCAAAGAAGAGTTGAAGGTGATATAAGTCAAGTCGGGCGACCGCAGATGAAGAGCGGACGACCGAAGGAGCTTGACAGATGACTTCAACTGAAGAGTGGACATCCGAGAAAATTGGTGTGCAATCAGCGGATGACCAGAGACAAGTTGAAGAAGTGAACACACGTTAAGATCGGGCGACCGAAGGTTTGGTGGATGACTGAAGGAGTTTGACTAAGGAACAAAGGCTTTTGACTCTGAACTGCGGATATTCAAAGGCAAATAGTGGACAACTAGAGCAACAGACGACAATTCAAAAGAAGACTTCATCAAAGCAGCGGTCGATCGAAGCAGAGGAAGCAGACGATCGAGGGGTAGGTGAAGAGTACTGTACTTGCATTAACGGCTAATTTTCTTAGAGAAAAATTAGGTCGTTGAGTGTAGAGTATATATTGTAATCACAAGAGTCTTGGGAAGTAACTTTGGCAAATTAGAAATCTAAGAGCTTGAGTAAGAAAATCTTAGTTCTTCCTTCTGAGTATTCGAGTGACGAATCCAGGATAGAAGGAAATGTGTGTTCAA
>LTAE01005599.1:0-24906 GCA_001647135.1 Pontederia paniculata
TTGGAGATCGAGTGTTTGTGAAGCTCCAACCTTATAAACAACTTACTTTGGCAGGTCAGCCCCTACATAAGCTGTCTCCAAAATACTATGGTCCTTATGAGATTAAACAAAGAATTGGTTCAGTTGCTTATGAATTACTGTTACCGGAAGAGGTTAAAATATATCCGGTGTTTCATGTTTCTAAGCTAAAACGTGCTTTCGGACAACACGAGATTTCAGAGCCCTTGCTACCAGTACGACCAGAGCAGGACATCTTACTTTCTCCTATAGCTATCATTTCTAGTAGGGTTATTGAACGGCTTGGTCATCCAATAACCCAGGTCCTTATAGAATGGGATGGTAGGGATCCCAGTGATGCTACATGGGAAGAGCTACAGTTCATAAGAGAAAAATTTCCTAAATTTAACATCGGGGACGATGTGGAAATTTTAAGAAGGGGGGAAATTGTTATACCTCAGCAAGCAATAGAAGCAGAACCGACAGAAGAAGAAGTGACAACACCTGTAACAGAGGAGAAAGAATAAGAAGAAGCAGGAGTTGAAGTAGAAAACACACAAGAAGAAACATAAACAGAGAAGGTAGAATTAGAAGAAGTAGAAGTTGAAGCAGAAAACATGGAAGAAGAAACGACAGTAGGAAACAACAAATCTATAAAAGAAGTAGAGGAACACAGAAGAGCTGTAGAGCACAGTAAAGCGGAAATAGGAAGCAGTGGTGAACACAGAAGAAGGAGAACGAGAAGGAAACCAGAGCGTTTTAAAGACTTTGAAATGTGAAGTCAAACGAAGACTGAAACCAACTACCAAAGAGAAGACTGCCGAAGAAAAGACCGAAAAGAAGAGAAAAAAATCCAAAGAAAACCAAATAAAACCAAAAAGAAGAGGAGTATAAATAGAAGAGGAGCATGTAATGAACACTTATCTGTTAATTCTTGGAAATAAAAACTGTGGAGCCGCCGGGAGCTCGAATCCCTCTTCATTCCTCTTCCATCGCTTCTACATCCACTGCATCCATTCCATTCTCCGATCTTTATCTTCTACCACCACCTTCCTCTTAACTTGCAGATCTTGACAGCCGACGACTTCCACAGACAACATCGACGGCGACGTCTTCGGAGCTTTCGCGATAGCGGACGAAGGAGGCCACCGGAACCCTAACCTGCAACCACATGAGAGAGAGTGTGTTAGAAGTTTTGGAGAGAGAAAAATACACGATCTCCTTTTATATTTTAGCCAGCGGAGTCGCCGAGGAGGAGCCTCGACGCGCGTGATCTGTGGGCTGCGGAAGCAGTGGGCCACACAGTGAAGAAGCTACAGTAACTTCTCAACATTTTCTCTGAATAATTCAAAGATTTATTGGGCGGCAACTCAGAAGGTTCATCAGTCACTCAAATGAATTAGAGCCATAACTGAAAAATCGGAGGCCTTATTCGAAGTTCTGAACCAGATTTAAAAAATATATTTATTGAATTTTAATTATTAATGAAATATCATTTTTAGTTTTAAAATGTTATTTATAAACTTTGCTCTCAAAGTAAAGACTTGCATTTTTTTTCGGTCAAAAGTAGGCATGTAATATATCCCTATGTTATGTTGTAAGGCAATAAAAATGTTAAATGCTATTTAAGTTAATGGGCACATTATAATGCAAGTTCTAAAATGAATTTATCGAATAGTATTCAACAATAATGGAATTTCATGAAAGATTTTAAATTATCTTGCTTATGATAATATATTTTTATGCCAAAAAAAAGCAAGTGTAACAATTAGAAAACCTGTTCCTTGTCATTACGTTAATCCTAAGGCACTATGTATAACAATATTCTTTTGTCTGCTTAAGTGAAATCAGGTAATGGCTTAATTAAGTTGACGTGCCCATGGTTGTCATTGACCGACTTGCTATGCATGACACGGCAGATGAAGCATCGTTGTTAATAATAATAATAATAATAATAATAATAATAATAATAATAATAATAATAATAATAATAATAATAATAATAATAATAATAATAATAATAATACAAACTCTACTGGGACGCGAATCAGCAAAAACGGCGTTCGACCTTTTTAATTAAGAAATTGAAGCATGCAAATTGATAAAAAAATCAGTAACTAATTCCACCTAATTATCAAATAAAATCAACGTCGATTCAAGCACTAGTCTCAAGAATATGAAGAATAATAAAAAAATCGACATATTAATAAAGAATATTAAAAGATGAACGTGATCAATAAAAAAGTGGATAAATTTCAGAAGAAAGTGTTACTAATAGTGCTTTATTGGTACCTTTATCTTTCTCCTCCATCATTTATTATTAATTTCTCCATCTTTTATACACTTTTTTCTTAACTTCTCTTATTCTTTAACCGTCCCCAATAACTTATACTCAATTAGTTCACCTGCTTTCTATTAGTGATAAGCCTGAGCGATTACATGTTTAGCACGTTTTTTGACGTTTTAGTTACATAAAATATAAATTTAAAGTTTCAAATATTGACCTTCACTGTCCCGAATTAAATTAGCTATGTTAATAACCTTCTAGATACATAGTTAAGACTACAATAATATATACTATTTTTTTCATTCTCAGTAGTTGCTCCGCATACTCGCTTTTTCATCATGTGAACTTAATTAGTTTCTTTTTTTTTTCATCTCAATATTCAGAATTTCACTTCAAACTAATCTAACAGTCACGCGCATGACACTACTTTAGCTTACAAATTTTATAAGCATAGCACTCCAAAATCCAACTATTTGTTATGCCTTGAATTATTATATATTGTATTTAAAATTTGTAAAAAAAAAGAAAATATGCGAGGATAGCGAAAGACTTGGGCTCCAGCGGTATGAACCCTTAACACAAGACGAAGCCAGACAAGTTATTCAGGGTGCATATTTTAAACTAATATCATCATAAAAAAATTAAAATAGAATGAAAATAATATAAAGAATATTTCAAATAATTATGATATTTATTCTAATAATTAATTTCGATGAAATTTTATTTTTTTAAGTCTATCGAGAATGACATCGTTATTGATAGTACAAAAAATTTCTTTCTTAATGTATGTTACTAAACAATCATTCATCAACAATTTATTTTTCACAATTTTCATCGAAGAAAAAACTCTTTTAACAGTTGCAGTTGCCACAAGTAGAATCAGAGACAACTTCAAGAGTAAATAAACTAATAGATAAATCTGATATTTTTTTGTCTCCACCAACTTTTGAGAAAGTTCATCAAGTCCTTTCAAATTTTGAAGCAATATAAATTGAAAGTTGATGTTTGAGTATTATAAGATTAGCTTCAGAAAAAATTATTTGGAAAGAACTTGCCCAACTTCACTAATTTATTCATATCAAAAGTCTGAAATTCATCAATTGGATTAAGACAAACCACACAAAGAAGCAGCTTCATATTTATTTCATTGAAACGATTGTTAAGTTCCTGAAGCAACATGTCTATAACCAGCATAAATAACTCAATTCAATAATGGTGCAAGTTTGTTATTTGTGGAGCCTTACGTCGTGATCTCCCTCCAATAATAAATATATCATCCATGTATTGGAATATCATGATCATCACAAAAAGAATAGACATATTTTATAAGCAGTTTCCATTCTTCATCCCTCATTTTTTGTAATTGTTATTTGCATATTTTCATGAGTGTGATGACATTTATAATATTTTGATCTTTTCTCTGCAAAACTAATGATAAAACATTTGTAATTCCTATCACAGTTAACATCATATGTGAGGTAAAAACAAAATCAAATGATTGTAAATACTTTAAAAAAATGTGCTTCGCCTCTCTTTTCGTATTGAATCTTTCATCTTTGATAAACTCTAATAGGTCAAAAGATGAAAATATAGTCTTCAAACTCACAAGTGTGCCATAATGTGATCCCCATCTTGTATCATTAGCTCTTTTAAGTCCAACCGTTTGATTCAACCCTCGACCAATCTGTAATTCACCACTTTTTAGTGCTTCAGTAACTTTAGCAATTTGACTTTCCCATAGGTTATCTTGAAGAGAGAAGAGGGAGAGATAGAAGTGATTTCGTTTGACGGTGAGGGCTCTCGTGTCACGTCCATGTCCTCTTATACGGCCGCATACCCGTGCTCGTCCGCCCTCGTCAATCCTGCCTATAAACGCGCGTCCAACGTTGCCAATTAATTCTGCGACTTTCGCCGTCGTTCGCTAGTGACGTTGCGCATCGCAACATTCAAGTTCCAGCACGATAACATGCATATTATGAAGTGGCTTACCATATGTGGAGAGCGTGATCGTCGGGAATTAATTCTTCGCTGTCACGGTATACGCAAGCTATCTCACGTGTGCGTCGCCGTCGTGATCCCTACGATCAGGGCTTGTGTCACGGTCGTGATCCTTGTGATCATGCTGGTCATACACCAATCTCCCACTTGACCAGCGTGATCATTGTGTTAGCACTCTCACTATCCATGAGTAGTCTAATTGAATATCATGATTCGAAGTCTCACTATCCGTGAATACTCTGCAATGACTTAGTCACTCCTGAGTCCCATCAAGCCTAATGCTTGACAAAAGTACCAACTGCAATTCCCTTTGTGAGAGAATTAACTAACATATCAATTGTACGTATGTAGGTAAGCATCACTTCCTTCTTATCCGTTATATCTTGAATATAATGATACTCAATCTCAATGTGCTTTCCTTTTAAATTGTTGGCTCCAATGTGTATCAAGCTTATTGCGGCTTGATTATCATAATACATGGGTAATGGTCCTCTGACCAGATCGAGCCCTAGTTCCAAAAGAAAATGCCTAAGTCATACTCCATGGGTAGTTGCTGTATTACAAGCAATATACTCAGCTTCATGTGTGTGACTAGTCACACACCCCCGTTTCTTGCTGCCCCAAGAAACGACAGCACCACCCAGAAGGAACAAGTGTCCTGATGTAGACTTGCGATTGTTTATATCACCGCTAAAGTCTGATATGAAGATCCTACCCCCTCGAGAGTATCAGCCTGGTATGTCAATCTCAATTGTACTGTGTCCTTCAGATATCGCAGGATCCTCTTAATGACATCCCAATTGGCCTTTCCGGTATTACTTTGAAATTTACTAACTAAGTTTACCGCGTAAGCCAAATCGGGCCTCGTACGGAGCATCACATACATCATACTACCTACCGTTTCTACATGTGGCTCACCTAAAGACTCTTGCCCTGCATTGGGACACTGACTTTTACTCAGACTTTTTCCAATCACAAGCGGTGTCGGTGCGGGACTACTATTCGACATCCCGAACCCCCTCAGTACCTTATTAACGTACTGTTCCTGACTTAAACTCAAGCTCCTTGAGTTTCTGTCACGACTGATTTGAATGCCCAGTACATAGGAGGTCTCTCTCATGTCTGTCATTTCAAATCACATTTTCAATCTTTTCTTAATCTCATTGAGCATTTCTACATCATTCGACAAGCAGTATGTCATCTGCATATAATGGCAATATCACAAAATTTCTCCCATTTTTCTTGATGTAGACACAATGATCCAATTTGTTCGCCTTGAAACTAAATTGGATTATCGTCTGATGGAACTTTAAGTAACATTGCCTAGACGATTGTTTTAAGCCATATAATGATTTTCGAAGTTTATACACTTGATTCTCTTGACCTTTCACCTGAAACCCTTCAGGTTGCCGCATATATATGTCTTCTAACAGGTCTCCATTTAAAAATGTTGTCTTGACATCCATTTGGAACAAATCCAAATTTATATATGTCACTATCACTAAGATCGTCCGAACTGACGCAAACTTAGCCACCGAAGAATAAGTCTCCTGAAAATCTATCCCGGCTTGCTGAGTATAACCTTTGGCCACCAATCTCGCTTTGTGCCTATCAAGAGAACCGTCAGCCCGGTATTTCCTCTTGAATACACATTTGCACCCAATCGCTTGCCTAATTCATTTTTCATGGTGGCCGACCATGACTCTGATTCACTAAAAGTCATCGCTTCTCTATACGAAATAGGATTTGTACAATCCTTTATCTCAATATCAACGGAGTAATACGACGCCTCGCACTCGTACAGTACATAATCATCCAAATTTGCAGGTGTTAACCATGAACGTTTTGGTGTGCCGGTTATACTCTATGGAAATAATGGGTTCCTCCGATCTTCTTCCAAAGGTATATCATTCTGTGAAACATCAACTCCCACTATTGGATAATACAGTGTATCACTGGAGTTGTCTCCATCGTCTCCAAGAATCGTGAGGGGATCATCATCCTCATGTACCTGCTCTTTTTCATTATTAAGAAAAGTAGCATCACAACTCTTAAGGCCTTTTTCCTGGTGGAAGAATCTATACCCTTTGGATTGTTCACTATATCCAATAAACCTACACGTTTCCATCCTAAAGTCCAGATTATCCCTAAGCTGACTAGGAACTAGTACGTGCGCTTTACATCCCAACTTTTGGAGATGGCCCATCTCGGGCTTCCTGCCATTCCACAACTCATATGGCGTTGATTCTACGGACTTGGTGAGAATCCTATTCTGTATGTAACTCGCGGTCATCAATGTCTCGCCCCAAAAGAGTTTTGGCATACCCGAGTGGGACAACATACATCTCATTGCATTCATCATAGTCCTATTCTTTCTTTCTGTCACACCATTCTGTTGCGTGGCTTATACGGCATCGTAGTCTGCCTACATATGCCATTTGAAATGCAGTAGTTCTCAAATTTCTGAGAGGTATATTCTCCTCCTCTGTCTGTCCTTAGGCACCTTATAGGTCTTCCTAACATTTTCTATACTTGTGCCTTGTACCTCTTGAAAGTCTCAAAAAACTTCTGACTTTCTCTCTAAGAGGTATACATAACAATATATAGAGTAGTCGTCTATGAATGTAATAAAGTATTTTTTCTCTTATAAGTAGAAACACTCAGTGGACCACAAATGTCTGAATGAACTAGTTTCAACAACTCTGTTGACCTTGTCCCCACAGAAAATGGGGTCCTTGTCATTTTTCCAGCCAAGCAATGCTCACAAGGCATTATTTTTGCGTCGAAAATGTTGGATACTATCTTCATTTTCTTTATTTGTTTTATTTTCGAGTTTCCTAGATATCATAATCTCTCATGCCAAAGGTCATAAGTATACTTGGAAGAATATTTTATTTCTTGACTCTTTATTACATTCAGGAAGAACATGTCATGACCGGGCACATACCTTCTGGTTGCATATACCTTCTGGTTGCATATACCTTCATGTTCTTGCATATCGTGACTCGACCATTATAGAATCTAACTTCAAAGTCCTTTTGCAAAAGGACAGAAACAAAAATCAAGTTGCGCCTTATTCCTGGCGCGTACAACACATCCTTGAGTATTACAAAGCTATCTCCTAGATCTAGCTTGTACTCAGCAATCCCCTCCACATCGAGGTAGGTGTTGTTGCTCATGTAGATCCTCTGCTCCCCTTTTGCGACTTCTTTGAAGTCAATGAGACCCTCCTTGGTCTTGGAAATATGGCGAGTCACTTCAGAGTTGATCCACCATCCTTCAATGTCAGTCGTAGTCGCATTGCACTCCATCACCATGGCAAATGATGACTTGCTGGTGCCTGCGCTTTTGACCGGTTTTCCACCTCCTTTTGCGCCTTTGTTGTCATCTTGACCAGATCCTATAGGACAGTTTGCCTTGAAGTGACCAAACTTCTCACAGATGTGGCAAGCACCTCTTGCAACCTTGCACTACCCTGCCTTGGGTTTGAACTACTTCTTCCTAGGGCTGAAGCTTGGCCCGCCTTGCTTGCGTTGATGCACAGCATGGACTTCCTCCTCCTAGCCTTCAGCAGCTTCCTCCACCTCGAAGATATCTATCTTCTTCTTCCCTTGGCCATATCTTGTTCGATAACCAAGATGGAGGGCAGTTCAGCAACCTGTTTTATCGACTCGTTCAACCGAACAACCGTGGCGGTCATGTCGAAAGTTGGTGGAAGACTGTTCAACACTGATGTTATCTGCAGCGGTTCTTGCAGTGCGCATTCTACAACTTCCAAGTCTTTTGCCATTACAATCATTTTGTTAACATGGTCGGACACATTCTCATCCGACTTTATTTTACAAGTGGTGTAACGATGCAAAAGTAATTGTACATTTATGTCCCTTTTGGACGCGTATTTTTCTTTAAGAGCTTCCCAAAGCTCAAAGGCATTAGCATGGGTCTTTAAAATCCTAATCAAATTGTCCTCCGTGTATATGAGTATGAAGGTCCTCACTTTCTCATTACCAGGTTTCTTTTGCTCTAGCGTCGTTGCGTGGGTTGTCTTCTGTTCATCAGAAGCCCCTTCTGGAAGTACTGGTGGAGCGACATCTGTTTAGTTTTGCAAGCCATCGTGAATTAAGCCATATCTGATTCTACGACTCCAAGTGTCGTAGTTGGCACCGTTAAAACGACCCAATTTGGTTAGTTTCACGGCCATAAATTTAGACATTTCTAAAAAAAATCCAAATACTTCAAAAATTAGTTTTATGTTTGACAGAAAATTTAATAGAAATTATGCTGATTTTTTCTAAAATCAATTTATCTGAAAATAAAATAAAAAAAATATGCTAAATTTATTTTCTAAGAAAATTTTATCTAAAAAATAAATTAACAGAAAATTTATTTATAAAAAATAAATTGACAGAAAATATACAAAAATTTATTTTCTACAAAATTATTTTCTATTTGAAGGTAAATTTAACCAAAAATATACTAAATTTATTTTCTACATTTAATCTACCCGAAAATAAATTCAACAAAAAATATACTAAGTTTATTTTCTAAATAAATTTAACAATAAATGTACTAAATTTATTTTCTAAAATAATTTATCCGAAAATAAATTTAACAGAAAATATATTAAATTTATTAATTTAACCGAAAATATGCTAAACTTATTTTTTGAATTTAAGCTACAAGAAAATTAATTTAACAAAAAATATACTAGATTTATTTCTAAATTAATTTATATGAAATAAATTTAACAGTAAATAGACTAAATTTATTTACTAAAATAATTTATCCAAAAATAAATTTAGCAAAAGATATATTAGATTTATTTATCCAAAAAACATTTAACAGAAATTATACTAAATTAATTTATCTAAAATAAATTTAATAGAAAATATATTATTTATTTATTTATTTATTTATTTATTTTGAATTTATTTCGTTCAATAATTAATATCAATAAATAAATAAATAATTGCAATAATTGAATAATCAAAATAGTAATTGCATTAAATGACAATTAAATAAAATGGGCTGAAAATTCAAAATTTTTGGGCCGGCCTTTTTGACAGAATAAAAATTTAACGATCTAAATTTGATCTAAGCATGTATCAACAGTTCAGATTAAAACATACAATTCATATCAGATCTACGGTTGAGATTATAAAATCAGAAAATATGTGGTTCAGATTGAATGTGATTATAACGGTCCAGATCTAATCATGCATATAAAAAATAAATCCTATGATTCAGATTTAACAGAAATAAATCCAAAAGTCAGGATTGCAAAAAATGGATATGGTTATAATGGATACGATTTAATCAATCAAGTATCTACGGCTGAAATTTAACATGCGTTATAAAGTAATGTACAACTATGATTTAAAGCAATCAGATTCTATGGTTCAGATTAAATCTAGGTGTAAAAATTTGATCTATATCACATGGGAATCTAATGCCTCTGATCAAAACATGGATCAATGGTCAAGATCAAAGGATGGAAGGAAAGATGAATGGTCACCATTAATATCGAGTGGAGTTACTGTTCATCTTCCTCATGCGTACCTTTCACCGGAGCGAAACAGGGGTGTTTGATGGGCGACGATTTGGCGGTCTTCAACGAGTTTGAAGGTGCGCAGATTGACTCAGGAGGTGTGCGAAGACCGTAGACCCTTCAATTTTGCTCCCAGAGTTATGAATTATCCGCGTCGGCGGCGGTGGCGGTTAACAGGGGAGGCGGCGATCCGGAGATTGAGTCACGATCAGATGTCGCGGATGGTTTTGGCGGCACCGGAGTGAAGCAGGGAGGCGGAAAGAGCAATCAGGGGGAACGGAAGCTAACTGAAGTGCGTAGTCGACCAAAACACAGAAGAGACGTAGGTTCGCCGGCTCTGATACCAATTGAAGAGAGAAGAGGGAGAGATAAGAGTGATTCCGTTTGACAGTGAGGGCTCCCGAGTCACGTCTATGTCCTCTTATACGACCGCATACTCGTACTCGTCCGCCTTCGTCAATCCAGCCTGTAAGCGCGCGTCCATCATCGCCAATTAATTCTGCAATTTTTGCTATCATTCGCGAGTGACATTGTGCATCAAAGTTCAAATCCCAGCACGATAACGTGCAGTTTATGAACCTGGCTTACCATATGTGGAGAGCGCGATCGCTGGAAATTAATTCTTTACTGTTGCGGTATACGCGAGTTGTCTTGCATGTGCATCACGATCGTGATCTCTGCGATCACGGTCGTGATCCTTGTGATCACGGCTGGTCATACAACATATCTTAACATTTACTAGATGCTCCAACCAAATTAATGAGCATGTTAATCCAATTAAAAAAGACAAGCAATATCAACATGGGCTTTTGCAACCACTACCTATGTTAACTAAAGTTGATGTGTGAAACAATGAACATAATATGAAGATTCATTTTCTCTCAAAATCAAAGTCTTTAGGCCATTAAATTCACCTTGCATGTTATTCGCTCCATCATAACCTTGACCTCTTATTCGTGATACACTTACTTTGTGTTGAGAAAGTAATAAATTAATTGCTTCCTTAAGAGATGAAGAACATGTATCTTTCACATGAACAAGTGCAAGAAATTTTTCTTTAACCATCTCATTTTTATCTATAAAACGCAAAGCTACGGTCATCTGTTCCTTTTTAGAGACATCACAAGATTCATCGACCAAAATTCTGAATATATCATCTTTAAAATAATTAAGAATAGCCTTGGTTGTTTCTCGTGCAGCTGCATTGACAAGATTTTTCTGAATATCATGTGAGATCATCTGTTGATTTCTAGGTGCATTTTTTAACACAATTTTAACTATATCTTCATTATTATCGTCAAGAAATTATAGAAGCTCTAAAAAATTCCCTCTATTCTTTGAATCTTGAATCACGAAAAGATAATCTTTGGTGTAAAAGATATTTTGTACAATCAGGTGAGGCATGTAACCGAATTGTATTATCATTTTTCACTTGATCTAATTGCTTATTAAGAGTAGACTCAATGGACTGATTTCGTTTCAATAAGTTTTGACATTTATTTATAGCTTGATGATGAGAACTACCAATTCCTCCAATATGAAGATAAAGTTTTTTTCTTTTTTTGCCATTTTCTAAATTCTTTGATAACAAATGCATCGCCTCCATCTTAACTTTCAATATCAACTTTAAACAAATAACAACATAAGCAATATACTACATCTCTTGTAATACTCTATTCTAACAAATTGGAGTATTGATTAAACCAATCTGAATTAAATCGATGCAATCTACCTCCAATTTTTGTTTGGTGAAAAGTATAATTTTTAGGTTGAAATGGTCCTCTGAGTAAATAAGATCTGCTAATCTCATTTTGATCATTAGAATGATAAATTGATTTTTTTTTATCTTTCACCAGGATATGCGGAAAGTGTGGTTAAATCAATTCTACTTCGTTTCTAAAATTGTGAATTTTTATTTGGAGTATCTTCAGAATAGTTTTGTTTTCTATTTTCTTCGCCATGAATTATAGTTTGTAATGGTGGTGATCTTTTCTTGAAATATTTCTTTATTCCCATACTTAACTGTAAAAACATATTAACATTAAACTTAATATGAGCAAATTGTAAAATAATTAAGAAAAAATCTACAAAAGAATAAGTAAACAAACATATCTAATTTGATCTAAAAAATAATATGACAAAAACATTTTAGATAAAATTTCAATATATTATTTTTTGAAAATCAAATGCATATAAAATCAACAATGATTAACATGCAAAAAATTGATGTTAAAATACAAGAAAATAAGTATAATGAAAAATAATTATGGAGAAAAAATCTTACCTTCGAAGACTTTCTTTGTAGTTTGAGAAAAATAATTGTGGCTTCTTCAATACAAATTGAGCTAATTATATAAATGAAGTTAATAAAGTGATTACATTCCTATATTAATTCTATTTGAATTCTAAGACTAATTTAATTCGTTATTCTATACAAACACTAATTTAATTTGTTATTTGGACTCTAAGACTAATTTAATTCGTTATGGACCAGCTAGACATCAGATTTGGACTTTAAGATGGGCTAATGGACTGGGAGCACAGAAAAAAAAATAAAAAAATAAACAATTGGTAGATTCGAACCCATGACCAAACCATTACAATGCGCACGGCTGACCAAACACCGAACACTTCACATGCAAGCAAACTTGCTACTAAAATAATTTTATATTTTCAAGGGATGCCAGTGCACCCCTTGAACCCCCCTCCCTCCGCCCTTTACAATTTTATGATGTACTCTCTTCTTTTTAATAATAAAAACTTTTTTTATGGCGGCTTCTTTTGTCTGTAGATATTTTTCTTTTATTTTCATTGATTAAGAGAATTTTACCACATTAAAATTACGTTATAAATGCATATGCCAATTTTTTTTTCATTTTAAATTATTATTTTAATTCTTGATTGACCCTCGTCCTATATTCTCAACATACCTTTATATGATTCATCTTTTCCAAGGACATAATTTTTTTCCCTCACAATTTCTGACGGACATTGTCCGTGAGAAATTGTGACGGACTTAATATTCATCAGAATTATGACGGGCAAAAGTCGTCATAAATTTTGACGGACTTAAGATGGGCAAAAGCCCTCGTATATTCTAATGGACTAAGTGTCGATTACAAATTCTGACGGACTACCTGTTCGTCAGAATTTCTAATGGACTTAAAATTCGTCAGAAATTGTAAGGGACTTTCTGTCCGTTAGAATTTCTGACGGACAAAATGTCCCTCACAATTTTTGACGAATTTAGGATTCCGCAGAAAATTCTAACAAACCAAAAAGTCCATCAGAAATTCTGGCGAATAAAACGTCCATTAGAAATTCTGACGGACTTCCGTCCATCAGAAATTTTGACGGACTTTTAAATCCGTCAAAATTTCTAGCGGACATTTATGTCCATCAGAAATTCACCTCCTCTCTCCTATTTAAAGCTCTTTCCTCCTACTTAGATCTCCTTCTCTGTGCATTTTTCTTTCCTTTCTCCCTTCTCCTCTTTCTCTTCATTTTTTCTTTCCTTCTCCTCTTTCTCTCTGTTTTTCTTTCATGTTTATTTTCCTCCGGCAGTGCTCCGACACCTGCACGCCCGGCTCCGGCTCTTGAGCTGCCGGATCTGCCCGCGCAGGGGCAGATCCTCCCAGCCCCTGCGCGGCCGATGAATTTATTTTTTTATTTTTCAACATTTTTTCACTTTTTTTCTTTAATTTTACTCTTGCAGTTTTACTTCTTTAATTTTACTCTTACAACAACTTTTTTTACTTTTGTTTTTAATTGTAAGCAACATTTTTTTAATATTTATAATTTTTTACATAATACTGAGATGTAGAATAAATATTTTTAATAATAAATCTTGATAAATTATTTTTTTAAATAGATAATATATTTATGACGAAAAATTTATCCGTCAGAAATTCTAACGAATTGTTATGTTCGTCAGAATTTCTGATGGACACTTTGTCCGTTAAAATTTATGATGAAATTGTCCGTCAGAATTTTTGACGGAGATAAACCGTGAGAAATTCTAATACATTTTTCATCCGTCAGAACTTTTGACAGAAGTACCCATAAAAAAATTTGACGAAATTTACATCCGTCGCTCTTTGTTTGTAACGAGCGTTTTTCTGATCTATTAAATCCATGAGAAATTTCGTCCGAAACTATGTTTGTGACCGATTTTTTGGCAAATTCCGTCGCAAATTTGTGATTTTCTTGTAGTGTTAATAGAATTCATTTTTGTTTTTGCTACAGTTTGGAATTTTATCTTGAATAATCAGTATCATTTCGAATCATATATCTAATTACCTAATTATGATAGATAAAATTTTTAATAATTTTTTTTTGAAACATAAAAGTTCGAATTCAAATTTTCATTTGTTATGGAGCAAACTAAAATCAGTAATCAGAAAAAAAAACACAATTTTTTGAACTTCCATAAGAAAATAATATGTCATCATTATCACAGAGCAAACTGAAATGAGTAATGTATTCAATAATTAAAAATATTATTCGAAAAATTTATCTATCTATCTATTTATATATAGCTAAAAGATGAATTGACAATATTGTTTTTCCTTCGAGTATTTACTTTATCTTTTTCGTGATTTTTTTTATCTCTTAATAACATATATTTTTCTCATGATTTTTTTAACTATTGATATATTTTTTATGGTTATGATGTTACGGTCCGTAACTTGTCATAACTTATCTGGAATAAATTGAAAATATGAGATAAAGTTATTTTCTGATTATTTTAGTATATAATTAATCAATCATTAATAAATTTGTGTAATGTGACATTGACTTAGCATCATTTTCAAAGGTTGTTTCTAGCTTCTTTGAGTATTCTCTATATCGTTTTTGCGATTTTTTTATTTTTCTCTAACTAAAATATGGACTTAGGATTATTTTTTATGTTTCTCTATGGTCTTTGAGTACAATTCTAAGTTCAAACTCTAATTGAGTCTTTTTGTTTTTTTTCATCAATTACCAATTAAATATGAATATATAATATTTTACTTATTTCATAATCTCCAAGGATTGAATGCTAATGGTATTCTAAGGCTTTACGTATTCTGATACACATTGGATGCTCACGGTTTCATTATTGTAGAGATAAATTTTAATCCATATTAAGTATTAAATCAAAAGGTTTTGCAAGTTCCAACATATTTTACTAGCAATTAAATTGTAATAATTAGTGTCATCTTTATTTTTGATAACTTTGTCTTTTCCCCTTGGTACCGGAACAAGAAGAACAATGTTGGCGAAGAAGAGGGCTAATTTGAGAATCCTAATCTTGAACTTTTGACATTCTATGGCTAAAATATAAGGATCAAAATCTCTAATATCGTTCCACTCAATATTGAAGGCTACTTTGCAGTATCGGATAAGACGAATTTAGACATCGTAAAAGTTCTCGATCAAAAGTTGAAGTAATATTTTAGTCATAGATTGTCGAAAGTTCAAGATCAGGAATTTCAAATTGGCTAAGAAAATTTTTGACATAGCTTTTTAAGTTTCTATCTTATGAAGGTTTAGGAAGAAACTATTTTGAACGTTTGATGTTTTGAATATATATGACATGCAACAATATTATGTAGAAGTTTGCACTTTTGTGCAATTAGCATAATGTATTCCTTCAATGTTCCTATTTTTAATTACTGTACAAAATACTTATACGCATTCAATTTTACTAATAGTGCTTTGTTGCTTTATCTTCCTTCTCCATCACTTATTATTACTTTCTCCATCTATTGTACATTTTTCTTAACTTCCCTTTATTCTTTAACCGTCCCCAATAACTTATACTCAATAAAATATAATGTAATATAAAAAGTCAATAAGAGGATAAATAGTTTATAAAAATATAAATATAATCATCATGTTAACATGTACATACTTAATATTAATTAATGAGTTATTACACTAATTAATTATTATAACATTTTCTAATATTTTTAAATAAGAAATAAAAAAAGGAGAAAAAAGATAAATGAGAATGGTGGAAGGAGAAGTCATCTAACTTGTGCCCCTATGCATGAGAATTATATATATATATAAATTTAGCACGTTTAGACGCTTTAGTTACATAAAATATAAATTCAAATATTTACCTTCACTGTCCCGAATTAAATTAGCTATGTTAATAACCTTCTACATACATAGTTAAGACTAAAAGAAATAATATTTTCAATCTCAGTAGTTGATCCGCATACCCACTTTTTCTTCAAGTCAACTTATAAATTTGCTTAAATAAAGGATTTTTGGACGTAATTTGTTTCTTTTTCATCTTAATATTCAAAATTTCACCTCAACTCTATTAATCATGCGCATACCTGTGGTTACTCCAATAAAAAATCTATACATACCTAAAACACAAGTTAAATATTTTAGCTTAAGTTAATTAAATTCTTTTTCAAAGCATAGCACTCCAATGTCCACATACCTTTATCAAATTAATCTGTTGAATACAAGTTAGAAACTTTTGGCAGCCTAATCCTCTTCCTACATGTATCATATTGTTTTCTTTCTTTAGTTTGGGCTATGGAGGATGAAGTCCGAAAGTTATGCTTTGTTTTCTTCTTTTTTTCTTCATTTCTTCTACCTTCCTTATTAATCGAATCCTTTTTTGGCTAAAGTTCAGAGATTTGTCTTGAATTGTAATACATGCCCCAAATTAAAGAAAAAACAGAAAAAAAAATAGAAAATGAAAAAGAAAAGTGATGGGACAATAGCTACATGTCAAGACACTATTTGATCCCAAAACTCACTCACTCTTTCCCCTCTCACTATATAAACTCATAAATCAGAAATTTACCCTCTTTCTTCTCTCATTTCTCTCTCAAGAAGCTTAGTAAATTCAGCCCTAGCTTGGATTCGAAGTTGAGCTCAAGTCTTCTCCAATTAAAGCATCAAATAAAAGGGGCTCTGCTGCAACTTGGAGGAAGGAGGAGAAGAAGAACAATAGGAAAGAGAGAAAATTTTAAAACATTGAAGGTATATAAATCGATCTCCGTATTGGCCTTGTGACAATGTGGTTTATTGATTGTCAAATGAGATAGAAATATGAATTTTAGGGCTATTATGACATTATTTCTGTTTAGGACAGCTCATGCACAAAACACTCTTCTTTAAATTCATAGTTATGAATTATTGTGATTTAGGGTTCATATGATAGAATCGATACGCTTTGAGCTGAACCTAACTATTGATTGAGCATGACATTGTAATGTATCACAAATTAATTGATGAATTGATCAAAATCGGAAACTTAGAGAAAATCCTAGGTTCACATTTTATTTTCTGAATCTGACACAAGTCAAATGACTGACTTTAGGGGAGGATTCGACCGACTATCGGATTTTAGGCGCTTACAGGTCCGACCGACTATATATCGGTCGAATTTAAACGACTCCATAATAGAAGGTCGGTCTGATTGGGTTCGATCGACCCTCATATCGGTCGATGCTGAGCGACATTAAAATAGAAGGTCAGTCGATGCAGAGTTCGACCGACCCTCAAGTCGGACGACCCCCTTATGGGAGTCGGTCGACCAACCTTGGGAAGGAGTTGACTGATCCTGATCCAAAACCATTTTATTGTATCGTATTTAAAGTTTTAAGTCTATTGATTGATAACCTAGCTCAGTATTGCATGCTCAGTCGTAATATGTGAAAGTGTTAATGTGATGATGTATTGATTGACTGAATTGACATATTAGAACTCGTATTAGGCGACTATCGGATATTGGAGAGGTAGATGCCTCCCACCTATTGAGCCCAAATGTGGGAATTGGTGAATTGATTCGCTCAGAGTCCATGAGAGCTAGTGCGTCCCAGGGTTTAGCTAATCCATATTGACCGTTCAAGATTACCCCAATCCTCCTGTGATTATTAAAGACTCACATAAACTGATTGAAATGAATATAAGATTGTCCATTTGATGGTTAAGGGATAAATGGTTCAAGAAACCATGTCAATATTGTTACTGATGGATCATGGATCCAAATTATTATTGTAATGAGCAAGACTCATATTGATGGGGACGAATTGAGAAAGTCACAAAGGGGACTTTCGGTCATCAAATGATAACAAATAAGATAAGTCTAGTATGGATACATATTGTTATTGATATTGAACATTAGGATGCTTAATATCTAGAATGTTCATGTTAGTCATTGTTATCGATACGAAAATGATTAAAGTCCAAAGATATAATGACTTCATCATTATTGTTCATTGGTATATTGAGGTCATGTTATTTCATTGATCATTATTACTATTGTTATCCCTATTATTTTACATACTGGGCGAAAGCTCACGAGTTCTTCTCCTGTATTGGATCCTGTAGAGACACTGGCGCTGCTCTGACGAAAGGTTGCACATAACAAATTGCTAAGTATCGAGTATGTTGTATAAGCTATGAGCTCGAGACTATGATCAACCTTTTGTCAAGTGTTGTAACTTAATATGTTTAAGTTAACATTATATACTCTTATAACAATATATTGAGTTATGGTTATCATTTCCGCTATTGTTTTATTGTTATTTTCCGCTGTTATAGTGTATCGTATTGACGTATCGTCTCGAAAGCTATCTCGACGCGTATCGGATATCGATTTGACCACGTATGAAGTGCATTCGCTTACATGAATAATCTAATTATCATGAATCAATTTTTTAATAATTCTTTTATGAATACATGCATAATCTTTTGTCATGCGTCAGTTGTAGCATGTCGGATATTGAATGATAATTTCCTTGGTCATCATATTCTTCTTCATTAAATTTGCCATGGTTGTACTAAAAGTAATCACCTTCGTACAAAAAAAAAAAAGTAATCACCTTCACACTGATAATACTTTACCATGTTATCCAATTTGGTATAAACTTAATACGGTCTACTTGATAACAAATTCCTCTCGTACCCTTCTAAATTATAATCTTTTCGCATCTAATTTTGAATTATAAATTTATTTTTTTATTTTGATATGTCAATCAAGTTCGTTTATTAAATTTCCTCTAAAATTCTATAAACTCTATTTTTTATTAATTAAAAATGATAATTTTACCATTTTCATTTTAATATTATAAAATATTGAAAAAATGACAACATGATCAAGACATTTTATAATTATTAAAAACATCTGTTATCCTTGCTTTACTTTTTATTTTTGTAATTTGTTTTGTTGTATATTTTATAATGATTAAAAAATAAAGTAAATAAATTTTTGGATGAAATTCAATGAAAATATTGAATTGATAAATGGGGATAAGTTTGAAGATTAAAATGGATAGATTTATAATTTAACGTGAAATGAAAAAAATAGATTAATAATTAATGAAGCGTCAGAAAAAATATTGTTATAGAAGTTTGAGTTTAAAAGGTATTTTTATTTATTGATACAAAGAAAACAGAAGATGGTGACGTATTAATCAATTCACATGGATCACGCGAAGAGGGATAGCGTAAAAGTTTGAGGGTTCGAAATGAAAATGATTTGGAATAATGTGTATAATTGGATAACAAAATTTAGCCTTATATTAATCATTATAGTTAACACATCAATAACTGGACCTAAGAAAAAATAAATTTAGAGTACAAATTTCATTTTGAATTAGATGATGGAAAAATGGAACCCACTACATTTATGCTCAACGAAGAGAAAACGCTAACCTGTTGATGATTATTTATTTCTCAAATAGTTTGTACTAGTTTTCCATCCTTTTTGCCCAAATGAAAATCAATGTTTATTTCAATTGTTGAATTTGGGGAAAAAAAACTAAGACAAGTGCAAGTCAATAATTGGATTTACGAAAGATTGAATGTCTACGTGATTGATTTTAAATGTGATTGTGAATTTTTTTAAGAAAATATTTACTTTAAAAAAATATAAATATTATTAAAATGATTGGTTAATTTAAAAAAGTAAAATTAAAAATGTTACTAAAATCATAAATATAAGATCGAATGACTAAAATATAAATTTGCAAGTTATTAATATATGGTCCTACATAAATTTTTGTTCTACAACATCAAAAAATAATGTTCATTAGCAATACCTTTTTTGAAATGTCTTTTTAACTTTATTGGGTATTTGTTCCGATTTTTTAATATTTGGTTTTATTAATCAAATTGTCAAACCGTTGGATTTTGTTCCATGAGACATTTATCGAAATAGGTTTTACCTTTTATCTTTTTGCGTTTTACTTTTTATTGGTTGTGTAGTATCTAGATGGCACCAAAAGGGAGGAGTAAATTGGTATATTAAAATTTTCATATATCTAAATTAGTTATCTTAGCGGAAGCATACAAATACAAATGTAAAAAAGAAGAAGAGAACAAACAACAGTTTGTTGACGAGGTTCGGCCTAATTTCTGGCCTACGTTTCTGCTCCGGTCTTCTCGTGCTCGAGACCTCCGGAGATCATTAAATTTCTTCTTCAAGGGCGAAGACTCCCTTGCAACTTCTTCTTCTCCTTTCTTTCTCTCGAGGATAAGGAGATAACCTCTTACAAGTTCACTCTTGAACACACACTTCCTTCTATTCTGGATTCGTCACTCGAGTGCTTAGAAGGAGGAACTAAAATGTTTCACTCAAGCTCTCAAGTTTTCTAATTTGTCAAAGTTACTTCCCAAAAATCTTGAGATTACAATTTATACTCTACACACAACGACCTAATCTCTCTCTTAGAAAACTAGCCGTTAATTCAAGTACAGTACTCTTCACCTACCCCTAGATCATCAGCTTCCTCTGCGTTGGTCGACCATTGCTCTGGTGAAGTCTTCAAATGAAATGTCGTCCGGTGCTCCGGTCGTCCACCGTTCGCCTTCGGACATCCTCTGTTCAGAGCCTTTAGCCTTTGTTCCTTAGTCAAGCTCCTTCGATCGTCCAATATTGACTTGTGCTATCTTCTTCAACTCTTCTCTGGTCGTCCGCTGATTGCACACCAATTTCTCGGAAATCCTCGGTTCAGTTGAAGTCCTATGTCAAGCTACTTCGGTCGTCCGATCTTCACCTTCGGTTGCCCGACTTGACTTTTACTATTTTATTCAACTCTTCTCTGGTCGTCCACTTATTGCACACAAATCTCTCGGACGTCCGCTTCTTTATTTGAAGTCCTCCGCTCTTCACTTTCGATCGCCCTACTTGACTTGTGCCAATTTCTTCGACACTTCTCTGGTCGTCAGATGATTCTCCCTGAATCCATAAGACGCCCTTTTATTCTTCTCTGAGTACTTCAGGCGTCCGCTCATTCTTCATTGAGATCCTCGGACGTCCGTTGTTTCTTTATTCAGTACTTCGGGCGTCCACTCATCTTTCCACAGAGATCCTCGGACGTCCTTTCATTCTTCTGACATTCTTCGGACGTCTTCTGACAACACTCAGATACTTTGGACGTCCTTTCCTTCTTCTATCAGATAGACTGGTCAACCGCTGATTGTCTCTTCAGCTTTTGGACGACCTTTGTCTCCTCATCGGTCGTCCGCTGATCCTTCGGATGCCCGCTCATAATTTCGCCTCAGACCATACAACCTTCTGGTCGTCCACTTGTCTTCACTCCAAGACTCTCAAATGACCTTTGTCTTCGTCTGAAATCTATCAGTCGTCCGCTCTCCACCTTCGGTCGACCGATCTTCCTTCTATAATTACTTTGGTCGTCCGCTGCTTTAACTCATGAACCTACGGACGCCCTCTTCCAAATATTGACATTCTTCTGGTCATCCACTATCTTCACTCTAAAACTCTTGGATGACCAATGTCTTCATCTTTAGCTCTACGATCGTCCACTGCTCAACCTCGATCAATCGTTCCTTCCTTAGCCATATCATCATCTGTTAATCTTCATCATAGGGAGGCCACTTCTCCTTAGAGCGTCCGTTCTTCAACCTCTGTACTGTTGACGTAGAACCTTCGGTAGCCCACTGTCTTCACCGGTCGACCTAATTTGTTCAACTTTGTCTTTGGTCGTCCACTAAGTAGCTTTGGTCGACCGCTCAGAACTTGGCTCCATTTCTTCGATCTTTGTTCTTCACATCGGTCGACCACTTCACATCAGGTTGACGACCTTTGCACACTTAAATTTTTTCCTTTATGTCTTCTCTGTACATAGGTCGTCCATTCTTCAACCTCGGTCGACCTATCACTTACTGAAACATAAAAATCCTATCTTTCATAGATCAATTAAAAAGTTAATTAGTACAAACTCAATTTCCTTACAAATTTGTGATCATCAAAATAATCTCGAGATCCTAGATTCAACAATCTCACCTTTTTTAATGTTTACAAATTTATGAAGAGTGAACCTAGGGTTAGTTATAATCAGAAAAATCATACAGAAATTCAACTAACCAGAAATACTCCCCCTTAATCATATATCTCTTATTTTCAGTTAATTCTCCCCCTTAACTCATGTATATATTCAAGACATGTAAATCAAAAATGCTCTGCAATTTATTTTAACACTTTGTCATTGAGCAACATACTTCAGAAATTATCTTTGCACAATAGATTTTGTAAAAGAACTATCATTTCATTTCTAAAATATAAAATGTCATACAAAAGATCAATCAAAATAACAAAGACATTCACAGTCACAAAAAAACAACATACATTATAGCCATTCAGACTCAAGTCCTTCTTCTTCCTCTTGAAACTTTTTCCAAACTTCTTTTCAGAGGGAGAAGAAAGTGTTGAGTCTTCAGCTACTTCAGCATTTACTACTTCTTCTAGAATTTTATTTATTACATCAACCATCAAGGTGTTGATTTCATTTTCTTGTTCAACAACTAATTCTTGGAATTCTTCTTACATGTCGTTTCTGTTAGTTGCTTCTTGAGTAATGGTTTTACCAGCTTGCATCTCAATAATTGCTTGGCTAGCTTCTTCTTCTTGTGCAGAAATTCTTTCTTGATCATCTCCTAACTTTGAAGATCAACATTTTGATCACCATCTTCCTTTCTTACAACAACTTCTCTTTGAACTCGAGCTTCTTCTTCAAGTGTCTCTTGGTCTCCCTCCTCTTGAACCTCTTCTATAATGAGTTCAAGTCTCTCTTCTTCTGATTCTACTACAATAGGTTCGGGTGTCTCTTCTTCTGTGGGTGCAGGTTCAAGTTCACTCCTCTAATTGTCCTCTCCCCCTTTGTAATTATCGAAAGGGGATCTTGTCATTTTTGGTAGGGCGAAGGACTTCTTCATTATCAGCAAGCCTAAATCTAATGGTTTTGCGAACCATGAAGGTGATGAGGTTTCCATAGTATAGACGAGAGTCCTTGGTCCATTTAGAGTGTACCTTCTCTTTAGTTTTGATTAGCTGATACATGAGAAGATTTCCTAGGAAAATTTTAGGAGCTGCAGAATCGACAAGATTTGTAAGAACAACTAAGTCAAGGAGATTTACTCCTGTGTAGTGACCAACTCTAGGAAGAACTACATGAGTGATAATGTGATGAACATCTTTCATGACAGGAGAGAGGTACTTATAGAAAGACCCTTGAACAAATGTATCTACTTGTCCTCCACTCACAGCTAGTGCAGCTTGATTTTGAGTGTATGTAGTGTGAGGCCAATGTATTGGAGCAAGTTTGATATGGGGAAAACTCGGAGTGTCAAGAATCTCATTCATAGACTCTTTCATGGAGAAGTGTTTGCCATGTAGGTAGGATTTGATTTCTTGATACGTATCATCATAAGTTAGGTTTGCATAGAAATGTTTAACTACCTGGGGATAGACTGACTGATCACGGTCAAGAAATTTAATCCAGTCACATTGCTCAAATATTTCTTTTAGACCGGGGAGTTGAAGACTTTTCCAGTCAATGGAATGATATGGTTCAACTAAGCGGTGCTCATCAAAGAGAGTTAAGTATTGATTTTGAACCAACTCACTGATGTACCAGTTGTGACTAAATTCATGGTCGGTTGAAGGAGGGTTGTCTGTGGTTTGATTATCATGGAGAGAAGGTGCGACTGTCTCAACTGGTTCTTGTGGAATGGAGGAAGATGGTTCATCTACTTGTTCTTCTGTTTGTGCTCCTTTTACAAGTCTAGGTTTCTTAGCGATTTTCTTAATAGGGGACATGATTCAAATGGATATGAAAGAATACGCGAATTTAAGATGACAAGAAGGAGTTGTCTAGATTAGTGAAGAAGGAACGAGATGATTTGATTCTGTAAGACAAGAAATACATTCACAACAAGATTAAACCTAGTCAGGATAGTAGAACTTTGATAAAACCTAGTAAAACCAAGAAGCTAAGTTTTCGCGAGATGAGAATGGAGTTTTAGGTTTACCTAGATATTCGAATAAGTGTTTGAAGATGCTTTGATCGCCTTGAATCCCTAGGAGCCTCAGGAGATGTGAACGCGAACTCGGAGAGAAGACCATGGAGGAGAGCGAATAATATAAACGATCGTCCTTCTAAGTATTTTCCAAATATAATGACGACTAGGGATGACCCACTATATATAGTGTTCGCGACATCGGTCATCCGAAGTAAATGATGGGTCGATCGAAGTAGAGAGGTCTATTAAGTTATGATCACAATGGTCGTCCTATGATTTCAGTGGACGATCTTTGATTGCACTTGTCTTAGATCATAAACCGATTTCGGTCGTCAGGAGTGAGAACAACGGACATCTGAAGTCCTAAGTGTTATAAGACATTCACAACATAGGACGCCCTTGGTTTGTACGTTGGTCGACCGAACTTGATAGGAATTTGGATTGGTCGCCCGAAGTTATCAATGGGCGTCCACTACTTGAGAGATTGTGTTTAACGATTTATTACGGATGCCCAGAGACTTTCAATGGGCACCCGCTGGTTGGGATCACTATATATCAACAATGTGTTTCGGACGTTCGAAGTGTGAGTAGTGGTCGTCTGAAGTTAACCTTATACTTAATCATTTTATCATTTGCTATTCAAGGTCCTTTGTATTTTGACTTAGGGTAGATATCTAGGAGAAAATAAAGATTTGTCATGTATGTGTTGTGCAACACAATCGATTTACAACTTTATTAATCAGTGATACTCACATAAGTAAGTCACCAGTAAGTTAAGTTGTTTGTTAAATTC
>LTAE01005601.1:8764-27984 GCA_001647135.1 Pontederia paniculata
ATTATTATTATTATTATTATTATTATTATTATTATTATTATTATTATTATTATTATTATTATTATTATTATTATTATTATTATTATTATTATTATTATTTTTTGACAAATATAGTGAGTGGATGTAAATGAAACATAAGATATAACTTATATAATTTATCTTTTATATGCATTCGACAAAATTTATTGTTGAAGCATAATAATTAATTTATTTATATTTGTATTTTTCATATTATATTAAAATCTTAAAAGTATTAAAAATATTATGTTATCATAAGATAAAAAGAGAGTATTATTCAGGCTAAAAAAAATAAATGAAAGTTTTAGTTATCTTCATAAGAAAAATATATTATTGAAAAAAACATGAAATATTATGAATCAAAACACTAGATGTGATATTGAGAAATAAAAAAAGAGAGACAAATTGACAAAAAAAATTAATAAAGAAATATTATATGTTAGGAATAGAATATCCAACGTTAATCTTATATGTAGTTGGTAGGAGTAAACTATGCTATTTTCTTCCTAACATCTCTAATCACTATTTTTGAAAAATGCTTCTAAAATATTTCAAATAAAGTTTCAATCCAGTTAAAATTCAATATGCGGTTTTAAACTCCAAATGGTGAGTGGTGTCATTTTATACATCATTCCTTGAAACATGATCTATGGATTGCTAATTAAAATATATGCTATCATGATCTTAATTGTTATCTGACACAATTATCGTGTTAATATAATATTCATGATTTTACTAAATAAAAAATTAATTAGATAAACAATAGTTATTAGTTGGACTATGAGTTGGATTCGATAATAAAGTTTTAATTATTCTAAACTTTGGAAAAGCCCACGAAGCCTTATAAAGAGATCCCTAGATGGAGAAAAAACACTTTTAGTTATTATTTTTCTCCCAAGCCCTAGTTGTCAAAGCCTGATGACAGAAAAAATGTATATCTAAATAGCTTGATCCAACCTTCAAAAAGCTAGCCCCGAGCTCCATTTTTGTAAATATTATTTGCTGATTTATATCAATTTTCCGCATTTTGAATATTTAGCATCTCTATATTTTGATTTTGGGATTCTGAACTAGTTTAAGGAGGTTTTTAACTAATTTTCATTATTTGTGTGATTTGAACATTTGAAATTTTAAATCCTTTTTTTTTTTTGCCGCTAAGGGACCGGGGTATCTTCCATAACTAACACCCCGAATTTTGCGGAGCTAACCCCTCACTTGGGAAAGATTTTGGGGATTTTGCAGATTTCGAGTTCTTCTCACCTTCGAATTTTTGGGAAGCACTGGGTCTGAAGACGACATAGAGGGATAAAAGGAGAAAGGAGACGACGTGACCAGGAGGAGGGACACCAAAATTGATTTATTTTATGCGCTTAGTTTTAATTTGAAGGGAACAACTATGTTGACTAAACACTTGTTATTTTGTAACTATTAGCCCAAGATGTCCGACTAAACTCATATCACTGGAATCCTAGGAAAACCTCTGTTTCTATCTATTATGCATCACTATATTTGAATTTTGGGATTCTAAACTAACTTAAGGAGGTTTTTAACTGATTTTCATTATTTGTGCGATTTTAACATTTAAAATTTCAAATTCTTTCCTTTTTTGTTGCAGCTAAGGGATCGGGGTAACTTCCATAACTGATACCCCGGATTTTGCGGAGTTGACCCTTCACTTGGCCAAGATTTTGGGGATTTTGCATATTTCGAGTTCTTCTCACCTCCGAATTTTGGGGAAGCATTGGAGAAGGTTTGAAGACGATATAAAGGGGATAAAAGGAGAAAGGAGACAATGTGACCAGGAGGAGGGACACTGAAACTAACTTATTTTATGCGCTTAGTTTTAAGTTTAAGGGAACAACTATGTTGGCTAAAGACTTTTGTTATTTCGTAATTGTTAGCCCCAAGATGATCGACTAAACTCTTTTCGTCGGAATCCTAGGGAACCTCTGTTATTATCTATTCTGCTCCGAATGTTCTAAGTTTCATTTTCAATATCGCCTACTTTAATCTTGCATGATGATTTGTGATTGAAAGTTTGTGTTGTGTTTTCTTGTTGATTCGCTTGATTCGTCCCAAGTGCGCATTGTCCGTAAGGACATTATAGTGTTGCCACCTTCACACCATGATCAGAGAGGCTAGTGATGAAGTTTGGGGAACCCTAGTCCAGGTTATACCTTCTGAGTTAGGGGATAGGTGAGAGTTTGGACCTACATTTGGAGCTTGACCCGGAGTTAGCAGCAGTAATCTTGAATTTGACTTTTAGAGTTAGAGAGAGAGGAGAACCGAGTGACCTTGACCTCGAGAGATGTTTGATAGGTAACTTGGGGAATAATTCTCTTAGTCAGCCCCACGAGCATACGCTATGAGAGTGGGGGCATGCTGATTAGGTGACCGCTGCGAGAGCAGGGTTTTGCTCCGACATGAGAAGGGTCTCTGGCTAACCCTTTTATGTCTCCCTAGGAAAAGAGGTCAGTACACACTGAGAAGTGGTACCCCTCTGGAACTTGGGTGTCAAGATTTATATTCCTTTATCGAGATTTAAGATGGTGAACTCTCCTCCCTGAGAGAGAGTGTGACTATGGCCAGATTACATTTGGTCAAGACTTGAGCCTTCACCGCGAGAGCGAGAAGGTGAAGGGTAGAACAATCACCGCGAGAACAGGGTTTCCTTGACCTGCGGTGTAAGGGCCTAGGCGAATTCATATAATTTCACGTCAAAGAGCGGATGGGTAACATTCAGAGGCGAACCCAAGGTTTTGGTATCCTCTCATCATTGGAATTATCTTTCTTTTAATTTCTGCAATTCCTATCTTAAAACCCCAAAACTTATTTATGTTCTCAATTGATTACCCATCACCTATTCCGGTTGGGCTTGAACCTCTAGTGTTAAGCCCCAACCACGAGAGCTTGTTTGAGGAAAAGTGGAAATAGAGGTGTGAAAGCAAAGTTTCCCTGTGGATCGATACCTGAAGTACTCGACGATTGCTGTATACTTACGGTGATAGGAGTGTGCTAGGTTTATAAATATTGAAATTTGAAGTGAAGACAATCTTTTATAGAAGCTTGAACCTAGCATTACGCCCTAACTCATGGTCATTCTTTATCTTAACCCGCACTTCGCATCAAGTTTACGGTGTCGTTGCCAGGAAAAATCAACCCTGCTATTCTAATTTCAAGTCTTATTTCTATTGTTTATATTTCACACCTTGTTTATAATTTTCATATTTCTTTGTTTCAATTTTCTTTTATTTTATTTTGATCTTTGATCTGCTGCTTAACCTTAACCTTTGCTTGATAGGTGCATGACAAGAGCCAACTCTGAAGAAGAAGGAATCCTTGTGTTCGATCCTGAGGTTGAAAGAAACTTCAGGAGAAGAAGGCGAGACCAAAGACTCCGAAAACTCCAAGCCCGAGACTTAGAGAACAAAACCGAGATGGCCCAACCTGATCCAAATGCATGTCAAGCTAACAAGTTGAGGGCCAATCCAATCAAGCCCACGCATTGCGATCAACCCTGATGCAGTTCGAGCGCTTGAAGAATTTTGTAGACCTACAACTATAGGCTTGAACTTCGGAATAACAACGCCAGAGGTAAACACCAACAAGGTCCAGTTGAACCCAACCATGAAGAACCTAACCAACACCTAATCAACTTCATCGAGATCTACGACACCTTCAAATGCGATGGACTCAAATGTGATGGACTCACCGACGACGCGGTCAGACTTTGCCTATTCCCATTTTTTCTTCGTGATAGAGCCAAGGACTAGCTTCATTCATTGGAGGAGGATGCAATCAACACATGGGACGAGCTCATCTCAGCCTTCATGACCAGATTCCACATCCCAGGAAAGATCGTGCAAATGAGAAACCAGATTACCTCATTCATCCAATGGCATAACGAGTCTCTCTACGAAGTCTGGGAGAGGTTCAAGAAACCACTAAAGCAATGCCCTCATCATGGGTTCCACAAATGGATGACAGTCCAGACCTTCTACTGTGGGCTTACTCCCGAGAGTAAGTCTACCTCGACTCCGTAGCTGGGAGTAGATTCATGTCCCAAAATACAGATGAAGCCAACCAGTTAATCGAAAGAGTCATCAAAACCCATCAAGAATGGCGTGAAGACCGGGTTAATAGAAAGGGACCTGAAGAACAAAGTGTTGCCGCTAATTGATTATCTAAATCCTAATTTCTTTCTCCTCTTCCACATTCATTTCCCTCATTACTTTCTTAGAGAGACTTCGTGATGTCTTGGGCTTGGGAGAGAATAATAATGAGGATCTCTCTATTTTAAACCTCTATTTATAAGGATTTTCTAGGGTGTAATACAAGTTCAAACTGACTTAAACTCCCTTATTCTACTCTATCCTGGAATCAAATTAATAAAATATTAGCATTTATCTCAATGTCAAATTTGAAAGCCAGTGAGCACAACATAGACCATGTTCAACTTGAACACGGTCCATTGGGGCTTTGCACGCTAGGACTCTATCCTAAGGAGGCGACACTATCCTTCTCTTAGTCAGATACGAACTGTCTTTAAATTGTCATAGTTTGAGAGCAACATGACTTGCATCTCACTTGGACCACGGTATGTGTTGAACCTTCTTTTTCTGATCTGATGCGGTTTCGCGAAAGCCATGCAACATGACATGCGTTCTGGTTGGACACAGTCTGTGTTGGACCTTTCATCAATTATTTTAATTTTCTTGAACTTCTTAGGTGTTACATTAGGTGTATGTCCATATATAATATAATAATTGTTTTTGTTAGTATAGATCAATTGGTCATTTTGCATCGTTTATTGCAAGTGCATGTTCTATATACTCCTGTAATTGGTCTACACCAAAGCATGCTTGTGAATCAAAGGATATGATAGCATCTTAGTCTTAATGAAGTATATATATAATTTAACCAATGTAATTAATTAAACAGGCAAGAGTTGCATGCTATGATGGTTCAACCAGTTGGATCCAAGGATCAATCGCAGAGGAGGAGACACGGCTGCTGGCGCTGCACCGGATCCACGGCGACCCGTGGGCTGTTATAGCCAGACACTTCCTAGGCCGCACTGAAAATGACGTGAAGAACCATTGGCATGTGATCATGGTGAGGAGAGCAGGAATAGGTCCAGATTGTTACATGACCAATATTCTAAAAGAGAACATCCCACGGCAAAGCATGATACCATATTCAAAGCTAATAAGGAGAACATAACATCTGATCGTTCCAGGAAAAAAATTCTCTCAATAATAATGGAGAAATTATACTGCAAAGGAAGCAGTAAATTGACCCTCGATAACAACAACCAGATCTATTCTGAGACCCATGATTACAACCCTGACATGGATGAAGGTAACAAGTTATATAGTTGTATTTCTGTTAGATTGATTGGGCATATTCACAGTAAATTAAAGTTAATATTTTGTTATGAGGGTTTATTTCTTATCTTTGAACTGTAATCAAGTATTAATTTGTTGATCAAAGAAGAAATTTAATCGAGTTTTATGATTTCCTTTGCTTAAACGTGGAGTCTGGTGATACCAAGTGTTATTCAAGCGTATAGGAACAAGAACACCTAGGACAAGAATGGGGAGCACTTCATGTACCACTACAAGAAAGAAAACATTTGGTAACGTTTAATAACAGTTATTAAAGTCTTTTAAACGTTACGAAAATTATTTGTAACATTTTATAAACGTTACCTACAAACGTTACCGAATGTGTGTTACTGTAATGTTTATATTTTAAGTGTAACCAAAAGTAAAAACGTTACAAAATATATAATTATTTATAACGTTTAAACGTTACCAAATGATAAATATTGGCAACATTTAAACATCACCAAAAATATTCCTTTGTAACGTTTAAACGTCACGAATAAACAATAGTTGGTAACGCTTAAACATTACAACAGGTAATCTTTCGTGACATTTGAACATCACCAATGGATAATCTTTGGTGATGCATAAACGTCATTAATGGACAAAAAAAATTATGATAATTTTTAAGCGTCATGAAACATAAATTATGTAACAAATAAATTTCAAAAAATTTATAAAGATGATTAGATATCACAAAAATATAATATTTATGAAAATAACTTTATAGAAACAAATAAATATTGCACAAAATAAATAATTTGAACCAACATATTTAAGCATATATGCTAACAAGTATTGTATCATATTTGCATGATCATAAAAATATTTATGGCAAATGCACAACATCAACACAACAAATTTAGTTCACATCACCGATTTCACCAACTTATTTAAGTCAATTTGATAACCAAGTATTTAAGAAAATATTCATTACACCAATAATGTGCAATTTCTCTAGCTAGATAAATTTCATGGTAGATATGAGGTTGTCTGTGATTGTTGTTGCTGAAGGAAAAACTGTAATTACGAGCCTTTCACCCCTTCATTGCGAGCTTTTCATTCCTCCAACTATAATGGATGCAAAAACCTATTCGTTTAAATCCCCTGCATGCACTTGAAATTGTCATACACAAAAAAAAATTGAATCTAAGTCAATTAAGATAATTGAACAAACACTAAAATGACGGTTGTTTTCTATTTCCGCTGCAAACCTATTTGAGCACCATTCACTGCTCCAATCACTGAACCAACTGAGCAACAACAAAGAGAAAAGATCACTATTTGTGAAGGCTGAAATGCTTAACTGTACAAAATAAACAGCAGTACCATAACTAGTAAATAAAAAAAGAAGAAAAAGTATCAGAATAAACAGAGTAAGCATCAAAACAATGGGAACCCACAAGAAACAAAAACAACAATTCTTTACATAAAAATGTATTCCTCATGTTATCAAATGGTCAATTCAATAACTGATACACTTTGGAAAAGAGAAGGTGAGCAGTTGAAGAAACAAAAAAACAAACTATATACTAGAAAATATTAGCAATAGAAACTAAGATGTGATGTTACTGCTAATTAACTAAGATGTGCTTCAAGTTATGCATAGAAACTAGAGAGGCATCTAAGTTTTGAGTGAGGTATTCCATGAATCAGGTTTATATGTTTACTAGTTCTGTAAGAATCTTCAATTCTGGCGTCCCAAGTTTCCGGATCATTTAAGAACTCTGTTCATGATCATCTGCGGGCTTTCCTTCTGATAGCTTGCGCTGAAGCATTCCCTTTATGCATAGTAGAAGCAATGATCAACTTATAACTGGAAAAAAGACTTATCAAGACAGTAAATGATAAATTGAAGTTCAAAGCTAAAAATAATTAATTAAAGTACTTTTCAGTTCAGAATTTTTGCTATTATCTTTCTGAAAATAAGAGGAACTTAGAACATCAACATACACCACTACAAGCAAGCAGATTAAGAAAATGAACTAAATGAATCGGTGCCTTCTCTCCATAACTAAATGAACCTGACTTGCCTCAATCAACTGCTTGTTATTTAGAATAGAGACTAAGAAATAGTAAAAAATAATATGTTGATATTCATAATTCAACAAGAAATAGATGGAAAATAGGTGTTAATTTGCAAAATATATGAAAAATAGGTGTTTGATTTCAAACATAAGAAAATGACAAATATTTTTGTCTAAACAAATACACCCTTATATTTTCACCTTTGATCTTGGTAAATATATACACAAACATGCATGGAGGAGAAACTAGCATGGTTGTATTCGGAAACAAAACATGGGATGGTTCGTATGCACAAGCATAGGCATTTCTCCTGACACAATTAAGGATGTTCTCAACAATTATGTTAATTCAAATGATCAGTTCACTTGCTTGCTTGCTATTTTAGACATTTACATCAAGAAAATATGCAAATGAAATCACAATTAGATTTCTCTAATAATCATAGAAAACTTATCAGCAAACTTCACTTTTTCCATGATTAAATTATCAGCAAACAAATATACTCAGATACACCAAACTTTTTAAGTTATCAAAAATGTTGGAAAAATAGTCACAATTAATAGAATAACATCTTTGTTATCCATAGCAACAACAAGTGCTATACTTATTACACACAAAAATTAGGAAATAAAAACACACCATGCATAATATCAAAACACTATAATCTTGCAAGCCGACCAATAGTGGAAGAAACAGAATGGGTAATCAGAAGAATATGCAAACCAGAGATCGATGGAGAAATCAATAGTTCAGAAATATCTCAAATTCATGAGAGACCTAGGAGAAATATCTCAAACACGTGAGAGGCATAAGAGATGAAATTTAAAAAAAAATTCAGAAATATCTCAAATAAGCTCTAGGAGATGAAATCAAAGAGGCGAAGGTGTTGCCTGATGAACTACGCGGCGCAGACTTCGACAGTGTGGGCGACAGTCGGACGAAGGCGGCGATGGCGTCGGAGGCGAAGTCGACGACGTTCTTGACGACGAAGGCGAAGGCGAGGCGGCGATGACGTCAGTTCAACTCGGCGGACGAGCACTCCGGCGAGAGGAAAAGAAGGAGGAGCGATGGAGATTTGGGCAAAACCACAAAAAGACGGAGGAGAGCAAAAGACCGATCAGATCCAGAATTGTAAAGGACTAATTAACTTAAATAGTCTTTAAGTCCGTAGCGTTTGTTACGTTATGAATGCATTTAATCTTCCGTTACGTTTTAACATTATAAAATGTATCATAGTTATTCTACATAATAAACGTTACCAAACTAAAAAAATTAGTTATATTTAATTAAACATAACTAATTATTATGATATTTAGTGACACATGTATTTTTAGCAAACGTCACTTCAGATTAAATTTCTTGTAGTGTACCATTCATTGATTTCATGGATGTTGGAAGTTCTTGTAAGAAATGGGGTACTAATTAATATTATTTTTTCGATCAAGAATTAATATGAGTTACCTAGGATAATGCATATTGTAGCATGCATTCCTCGATATTCTTTGACTTCTATTATTAGAGGAATATTTTGGAGAGGGTTGTCGCACTATCAAGAGCATCTAATTGTAGTGCTTATATTTGTAACCTTCAAAAGACAAAAGAAATAAATATAATTTAACATTTTTAGTTTAACCATGTACATGTTGGTTGCAAAAATACATCCAACTTCATAGGAGATCAAACATGTGTCATCGATGCATATTAATTAAGATTGAGTGTATTTACTTTTTTTATTTATACGCATATGAAAAGAAATATAAGTGGATCATATGTATACAAGGTTAATGCATGTCTAAACCAAGTTTTAATTTTCGGTTATGTCACCTAGGTTTACTCATAATTTTGCATAACAAATTGATTCAATTTTGATTGAGTACAATAAGAATTGCTCATAATTTTGTTTACACAATCATTATTCACAAGTTTATTAATTAGAAAGCACCATTTATATGTACATTTGTTCGCATACTCTTATTCTCGCATGCAAGGTGATATCAATGGATTTAATGCACATCAATTAGTGTAATAACGAGTTAATGTGTTTTAAAAAAATTTAACAAAGCATGTATTTAGTGTATCACAAAAAAATGTTGGATGTGAGCACTCATAATAGGCTATCATGTTACTTGCATGATACATAACTACATCATGGAGTAACAACTGCTCACATGTGCAGTTATCAGAACCAATTCATGACACTATATAAAAGATGTATATGGCTGCTGGTTTTGGGTATACAAAAGCTCAACGACGCCAACAGGCTGCCGAATTATCTCTGTGATTTTAACAACGTCCAAGGTTCTTGGATTGTTGATTAGTGACTTCTTTCTGCACATGATTGGAGTCCCAACAATGAGTCTGAAATACTTCGAAAAGTCAACAATGATCCCCTTCTTCCGCTGCGAGGTATGCCTAAATACCAATTCGTTCAATTGGTATCAGTGCATTATAAAATCATATCTATAACTTATCTAAGTTCACTATATGAATTATATGAACTTGGATTGAATCAATCTTGATATCAAGATTAATGACTTGTTGACATATTATGATCACGAATCATTTGACTCATTCAAAGAGTCTAGTGAAAGAAATAATATAGTTAGGAAATCACACCATGTTTCACAATATCAAGTGTTGCGACTATGATGAAATAAAAAATCTACTTGAAACATTTTTGAAGTATTTTGGAGCCAGTACATTTTCGAATTTTATTTCTTTGGAGCGTTATCATATTATGTGCAACCTAAACTTCTACTTAGTAAGAATTATAGAAGTATCAAGTAGAGATGTGACCTTCATAAATATTTCTAGCCTGGGTAAGCTTGATCAACATCTTCACCTAAGAAGTTGAAGATTATTTGTTGGCATGTGTGTGGATCGATTTATGGAACATCCATCTCGTAATTCCACAACTCAATATGAGTGGGAGCAATTCGCATGCCAACTAATAATGAATGATCATTTTCATTGAATCATTATGATAAGTGTTTCATGACTATATGAAAATGAATAAAGTCTCGATAATAAAATGGATTAAAATAAGACTTAGAGTCTGAATAGGACAATCAAGTTAGGGACTTGTTAGATTTTTTGTCTTGCCGAAAGACGAATGAGAACATAAGTATTATCCAATAAATTACTATGGATAGATAAGAGATAAAACATGAAGGATATAGGTAATACCGCTTTTTACATCAGATGTGAAAATTTTATATAGGAATTGTTCACATAATTTATTGCTCAATCATAGGAGTCTTCATTTAAGAAGATAATTGAACATTCCACAAATAATTTTATTCTAATGTTGTGATTAAAGACAAAGCTTTTATCTCATGATATTCCATAAGACTTTATAAGAAACAAAAGAAAATGATTCTTTTGTAAACATGGTTAGCAATTAAATGTGCAAATTATCATGAGCACAAATTCTATTATTTATATTTTGGATCATAGGTCAAATAAGAAGTTTTGAGATTAACACAAGGCATTATATTGAAAGATGATGAAGAGAATAAAGTGATACCTTATGAGCAATTATTATTTTTGTTTTGCTCTATGGAGAAGATGAGCTTTTGGTCTAGCTTAATAAATAGACATCAATTATGATGGTGTTATTAAGAAGTGAAAGTTCATCTCCGATTATTTATATCTTCACATTATAGAATGACATTGTTAATTTAACCAAAACTACGTATTGTTGTCAACTATGGAAATTGAGTTTGTGTTACACTCAATAATGATGCATGAGGCACTTTGGTCGAGAAAATTTCTTCGACTCCTGTTGTCCATGTATTGACAATGATCAAGTATGTCCTTTATCATAACAAAATGTATTGCTAAATCAAAGGAATCATTGTAAGGGAAAACACATTAATGTCTACGATAACATGACAATGTGAAGAAAGTACGTTTATGAGTACATATATAAGCATAAGATGTTTATTAATTTATTTACCAAGTCATGTTCAATAGACGCATTTATACGTAAATTCATATGACATATGTGGTAAATTTTAATGTATTCTAAGCTTTCGTAGGATGAATAAAAATTATGTTGATTTTATTCAACAGTTAGTTAATTTATGCACGTAGAGTATGTCAGTCAGGCATGAGATTATCAGTCACATAAATAATCGTCTGCAATGCTTAGAGTATAGCGAGGGGGATGAAATGATTTAGATTTAGAGAAATATGATCCAAGATCACTCTGATATATTTTGAATGAGATAGACACGAGTCATACATAACTCAGCGTAGCCTGAAAAGAGAAGTCAAATGTGAGACTTCATGGTGCCAATTTTTGGATAACTAGTGGGAGGACTCAACAAGCATCATGGGTAGGCGTTTAGACTCATGTCTGTGTTGTGTTACGAGTTTAAGACATATGCTCCTTCAGTGGGAATCTCCACCACAGTACTTAATTTTAATACCAAATATGCTAAGTCTACCATAAGATATGGCGAATAGTTTATAGCCATCGTCAAAGTGTGAATCTTTAAGGACTAAATAAGTTTGGAGATTGCCTTAGAGTCTTGACTATGTTTCAAAGTAATGCATTAACATTGCTACCTTAGCGAGGTACTAAAAAATGAAGCTTAAAAGTAGCCCATCGAGCCACGTCTAGAAAAGTAGTTAGCTCAAAATTGAGAAATAGGAGGGCGAGAGGAAAGTCACTAGTGTTGCATGAAATTTGTTGGGCAATTGGCCAAATATGTATTTGCATACAAATATAAAGTGTCGGGCGTGAAGTCGGACATGAGTTGTCAGGAGTATGCAAGCAAGTTGAATTAGGGCATAATGAGTTGCATAAATGTTTTATTGACTATGTATTCTTAATAAAACATAGTATTGACTCACATGGCGTTCGAGCAGCTATATATAACGAACAAGTTATAGCATCGGCTCATTTGTTGATTCAGCAACTATGTATTTTTAACAGATCATAATATTAATTGGCTCTCATGTTGATCAAGCACTATGCATCCCTAATAGGTCATAGTAAAAACTCTCATGTAGTTGAGTAACTATGTATTCCTACCATGTCATAATTATCCCATTGTGAATGTACTCGTGGGTCGCACGATAGATTTGCCATAACAGTCATTTACAGAATTTAATATGGGTAATAGCCCATTAAGTGCGTGTGGGAGATTGTTGGATGTAGGCACCCATAATGATTTGTCACGCACATGATAGGTTACAACCGCAAGTTGCGGTTACATGCATGATACACAAATGCATCATGGAGTGGCAACTGCTCACATATGCAGTTATCAAAATCGATTCATAACACTATATTAAAGATGTGTATAGCTGTTTTTCGGGTGTACAAAATTCCAACGACGCCGACAGGTTATGAAATTATCGCAGTGATTCTAATAACGTCCGAAGTTCTTGGATTGTGTATTAATGAATTCTTTCCGTACATGATTGGAGTCCCGAAAATAAGTCTTTGAAACAACGTCAAAAAGTCAACGATGATCCTCTTCTTTCGTTGCGAGGTATGCCTAACTACCAAATTATGAAATACCAATTCCTTTAGTTTATGTGAACTACTCTTCTCAATCAGATGATAACAATTTCTATTTCAAAAATTATAAAGTATTAAATATGTTGTCTTTTTCTTCTTTGCTTGCAAGATATATCATTCAAGGAAACTATCGCATGAGCTCTAAATATTTTAATTAATTATACATTGTAATAAAACCTTATGGAAATTGAATTTTTTTTCGTATTTCCACTTTTAATCATGATAATAATTAGTTTTTTTCATTTTGATATCTTGGTATTATTTTCAAGTTATAAAACAACAACTAGAAAAGGGGTGTAAGTAAATTAGAAAAACTTACAAACTCAACACAATATTAAATTTTATTTCTTTTTAAATTCAAAGGAATGCAGGTGTTTTTTAAAATTTAGAAACACCACTTAAGAAACTCCATGAACATGGTTGTTAAATTTTAAAGTCAAGTACAAGCAATCTGAGTCAAATTAGCATTGAACTTGACTTAAGTTTTTTTATTTTGCTCATAAAATAATGTAAAAACAATTGTGAAAAATATATAAACACTTATAAAGTTTACATGAATTTACACATTCTATATGAATATTACAACCTTGCGAAAAAAAAGTCTATAAAATATCAAATATACTAATATTCACATGTTGTTAACTTGGTAGTACTAGCGATAGTGCTTATATTTATTACATTATATTTTATCATATTAATTAAATATATTAATTCTTATAATATTAATGTGTCTTAAATAGATGCATAATTTTGTATTGTTGATCCATAATAACTAGTTAATTCAATTCATATGATACATAAAAATTCAATTGAAAAAAAATCAGATAATGATTTAAAAAATCATCTAAAAAATATTGGGTTATTTTTACATAAAAAATTATTCAACTGAATCACTTCCACACCTAAATAGGGAAATGTTAACTTAAGATATTGTTATCTTTTTCAATTCATTGGAATCCCATTGTCTTATAAAAATTTTGTAAAGATATAAGAAGACCAATGAAGGAAAATTGAAATTCATTGGTTTAGAGGCAAAACCTTCCTTTACTTATCATTAATTTTCATATTTGTTAACTAGATTCTATTTGTTTCAGAAAAAAAAATATTATTTTCTATTTTTCTTTATTTGACAACAAGAAAAATAATTTTGTTGTCTAGGAAAGACAAATAGAAGTCTCACACTATCTTATAAGAAATGTAATTTATTTATTTATTTTTTTCTTATTTAAGTAAATAATAGAAAATAGATTTGTAACATCCATAAAAGCACACCTCGCCATGTGGCAGGATCCCTCCTGAAGATGCTATAACATTATACTATACATTGACTTTATAGTCGACTATTTGATCAGTCAATAAAATGCGAAAATAATTAAATCTTTAAACTAAAAATCTCTTCATAATTACAATACGTGGATGTCTTACATAAAAATAAATCGTCTCAAAGTAATACAACTCAATGAAAATGACTACAACTAAGGGACATCATAACTAAGAATCATTGATCATGCGCATACAACATCCATCATGAACATTAGTCGCCGCATGCGCCACCAGCCATCATAACACCTTAGATCACTGACCTGCAAGATCTAAAGTAGGGGAGGCAAGTCTCTCGTTAGCTATAATGCCCACTATGTAAGTCACGAAGATAAAACTTTTATAGTTAAATAAGAGCATTAGGAATAAGCTTAGACCATAAAGATAGTCAAAAAGCAATTATTCCTTAACATCAATCTTTCATCATCCGACGATCATCATCAATATTTTCCTTTCAACGCATGGGGAGTAAGCTATGACAACATGGTCAAATATCAATTACTCTCATATCATTAAACGTTTATCATCTTCACTTTTATTATCAATCAATCATTTACTTTCATCATTATTCAATCATCATCTTTAATTTCTTGTCTTTCCTTTCATTCATCAATCATCCACCATTTTCCCTTATCACTCATCTAATGCAATATTTAGACTAAGTAGTTATTTTATTATCTTTGACTTATTTCATTAGTGACTTTGAGATGATTTTAACGATTGCTTTGGTGGCATTAAATGACTCATGAGTTTTGGAGGTATCGTCAATAGGTCAGTGGGGTTGCACAAGCCACAACCGATAAGGATGCTCAAGAAATTCTTTTGTTGAAGGGCAAGGAGAAGACCAAGCAATATGAATTGGGTAACAATTGTCCTATCAACCCCTATCTTTAATAACACCATCACTCCCAAACATTCAATACATGGCGCCCTCATTATTTATTTAGGTGAAGATGGTTGACCCTTATCTTGTCCACATATTAGTCCTTAAGGTTCAGAAAATTAATCAACATCTAGGTTTATCCTAAAACATCCTTATCAAGTCGTGAAGCCAACACGGACTGTGTTAGTTATGGACGCTGGCCGTGTTCAACAATGTGTATCCTCTCATCAAGATACCGACATGGGTTGTTTATTCGAGCGAGATGTGACACGATCCGTGTTTCTTCCAAACATTATTATTAATCATTTTTTACGCAAAATGTGTTCGATATCATAATTTATTTCTATATTTTAATTATATTAATTCAACATGGTTGAGGTGTTAAGGCAATGCAAGCCATGTTCGTTTCCAACCCGGGCCATTTCCATGATCGTAACAAATAGGGTTTTTCATCTTCTTCTTTTTTGGGTGACACGGTCCATGTCCAAGGCCAACGCAGATCATGTTCTACCTTTCCATCAATTAACTTATTATTTAATCAAGGACACATGCTCTGCATCTGGGCAACGCGGGTCGCGTCATGTACTCTTGAAGTCGTGTTCGTCATGTTGCGCGGCGCTAGAGTTTCATCCTTGTAGACACAGGCTGTGTCTGAGAAAAAAATCAGTTTATATCCTATCGATGGTGTGGTGCATCAAGGTTTGCTTCGACAAGCGTGGACCGTGTCCGAGGAGGACGTGTCCCATGTTCCATCGTCCAGGATGAGATTTATTACTTTTTCGATATAGGAAATATTATAATATCTAGGGATGAATAATCATTATCAAGGTTAAATAAGGATTTAAAAATTTCATAATGATAATTATAAATCATTCTTATATAGGGTAATAACGTAGCATGGATTTATTTTTATGAAAAGCCTATATAAGGGATCCCTAATTACATACCTATTCTTGTAGAGTTTGTTCTTCATTCCTTAATACTCATTGTCCTCATTTCCTCGATCTTCGAGTGTCTCTGATATCCTTCACATTCTCCTATGTTAGGAGTTAACATATGATTGAATAAAACCTTTAATTTCCAATTTTAAACAATAAAGACATATGAGGGGATTAGTACTTATCAATCCTTTTCATCTTTCATTTCAGTAACGGTGGCAAGAACATTAGTTACACCTAGCTCTCATAGTGTACAATGTCTCGGTATGTTAAACCTAATTCATTATGAAACTTGTACTTCTTTTCTATTTGTCTTGACTAACATCATCTTTTATTTCAATCAATAATGAATGATTACTAATGCATGAAGATTCGGGTTGGCCCGATGCTAGTATGGCTAGCAGGCCATGTATCTTTGACCCAAATAAAACCTCTTGACAGTAGTCCACAGGGACTCAGTGATTCGCGAAGGGACCCAGTAAATAGTAGGGATAAATTCCTCAGTCTATCAGGGGCATCCTATCCATGCATAACCTGTAATCGCAACGACCCAATTGCAAGAGCGGAGCTCTACCAGCTGAGTTATATCCCATTCACACACAATCATTAATATCTTTTAATTAGTATTCCTATTATTATAGGCTCACGTGAGAATCCACTAGGCCTATCTCAATCAAGTTCATACAATCAATCAATATAGCATCAAACACTTTGGGACACGACACGCGTCACTAGCGGCACAATCTATGTTGTCTCCTAGGTCGAGCGGTGTTCATCAATCGAACACGAACATTTTTGGATGGTGCAGAACATGTCCAGGTGGAATGTGGACCGTGTTCAAGACGACACAATCCATTTTGTTTCTAGGGCTATTCCTTTCTGTTTAACTCTAGGAAGTCATTGGTCATGTCAAAGAGCAACACGACCAAGTTCTTAGCTGACCATCAGCTTTCCTCAAGCATGATCCATGTCTGAAAGACGCAAGGGCCGTTTCGCCCGCAGTTTAGGGTTTTAGAATAAAATGCCGCTTGTCGAGGGTGACGTGACCGTCCTTTCGAGAACACAGACTGTGTTCAATGACATACAATCCATTTCTCGCAATTTGACTTAATTTTCATCGATGGACATGAGTCGTGTCGTAAGTCAATGCGGTCTGTCCCCAGCATTACTCACGCTATACCCGGAGACGTGGACCGTGTCGTGGGGAACACGACCCGTGTCTAGGTATATGTTATGCAATTAATTATTATTTAAAGACCAATTGTATAAAAAAAATCTTAAATCTTGAGAACAATAAAAATCTAATAAGGATTAATCTACTAAAAACCCTTTTTCAATTGTTATCAATAATCTATGAAAACTCGATAATTGATCCTCTTTAATGATCCTAATTACATATCTTCTTCATTATCTAGTTATCTCCTATTTGTCCCGCGTCCTAGACTATTTTCCTCATTCCTTCGGTCTAAATTATCCCCCTCGTCCCCTTTCCAAAATGGTCGTCTTCTCCTTCCTCCATGTGCTTCTGATCTATATCAATCGATGCCTCCTTCTCCTTCTATATCTTAAGCCATTATGTGTGCTCCTTCTTTAACTCTGATGCAAGTTCCGTGGCATCTTCCATAGTTTCCACTCTTGACATTGGTCATCAATCTAGGGTGGATCCCATTGACAAACCTTTTTGTCCTAGATTTTTCATTATTGTCCAAGGTGTAATACTTCTCGAGCCTTAAGAATTTGACTAGATATTGCTTGATTGTCATGTTTAATTGCTTCAACTCTAGAAACACTTCCTGCATTCGATCCTTCAGGTACTATGGCAGGTAGCATGCTTCAAAAACTTCCTTGAAGTCCTTCCATGAGATGACGTCCTGTGTTGCAAACTCAATGCTCTTGGTGGCTTTCCACCAGTCCTTGGATCGCTCATGAGACGATTTATGGCGAAGGTGATCTTTCGCTCCTCAATGCATTGCTCTCTCTGAAGACTTCTTACACCTTCTCCATTCACTTCTCAGCTTGCCCAAAGTCTTCAGTTCCCTTAAAAACGTGAGGTTATTATTTCAGTAACCTTTCAATAGTATCCTTTGATTCCTCTCTGAGGTTATTGTTCAGGGGGTTCCACATTACCCACTCGCCTAGGGACATAACTTGTGGAGACATCTACAAATATACAATTTATAATCATAAACGATGTCTATTCTATAACTTAATCCATACCTGATGGCACGATGATGGCTCATGATGCTTGGACATAGACCTCTACATTTCTAGGGACAATTAAAAAGTGCCCTTATTAGGATTTGATACGTACTGTAATGCCCTCAAAATTACACCTCACCACTTGACGAAATGCTCTCTTGGAGATGTTACGACCTTACATGTTTGACTTTACTTTGGCCAATTGCAAGATCATCATCATATAAAATCAACTTTTTAAATTAAAACATCTTTTCAAACTAAAGAAATAAAAGTCTATTACATTAGTTACAAGAGAAACTAACATCAACTATTAAATCAAAATAAAACACTAATGATTTGTAGTTCATTTCCCTCTCTATTACATGAGACTCAAGACTCAATCAGAATCCTATTCCATGTGCTAGCAAACCACCACGAGCATCACCACAATGCCATCAACATCTACTATGCATCATAGTTACTTGTAGAACTGAATTCACAAGGAAGAAATATCCCACGAGCTGTGATACCCAATATGTAAAGATCATATCGAAAGGAATAATAATCAGGAGTTAACATAAGATTGAATAAAACTTCCATTTCCAATTTTAAATAGTAAAGACATATGAGGGAATGTTGAATCTAGGATCCCGAGAATGTTTTGAATGATCACAAGTTTGTAAAGTGAACTCAGCCTATACTGATGAACTTGTTGAGCTGATTTCTGAAATAGGATACATACAAGTTCAGAGTAGCGGTCGACCTAAGCTGAAGGAGTGCACGACCAGTGCACGCGTAATTATGTCAGAAGAACTACATGTGTGCAATGGGCGTCCTATGTATATGAAGAGGTCGACCAGTATTAGAAGGGAGTGCATATGGAGCTGAACGATGATATATGAGGGATTAGAGGTAGACCGGTCGATCAGAGATGA